>RJWM01017217.1:0-43627 GCA_004363535.1 Dasyprocta punctata | reverse complement strand
GTCTCAAGTCGTGACCATTTACTTATAAAAGTCTCAATACAATCTTTCTTAATAGCTGAGTAGTACTCCATTGTATAAAAATACCACATCTTTTTTATCCATTCTTTGATTGATGGGCACTTGGGTTGTTTCCAAGATCTGGCTATTACAAATTGGGTTGCTATAAACATGGGTGCACAGATATCACTGTGGTATGATGAATTGAAAACATCTCCCTATCTTCTGTTCTTCTCCCTCACCCAGTCCTTGTGGTAGTGTAGTACTTAAGTCTTGGAGTGAAACCGTAGTACAGGTGTGCTGTAGTTTTGTTCCACACAATCAACCCTTTCCCAAAATGATGCTTGATTAAGATCTCTCTGACAATATGAGAGGCATTGAACTGGATTTCTTTTCCAATTCTATCCCACCATGAAGAAGTCACTCTTGGAGTAAAACCCTAAACTTTTTATTTTAATTTCCACCAATTCTAGGCTTTTTGGGGGGCTACCTATGCTGGATAATCCATTATTTCTCACTGAAGCAGCTAACTCTTTGGATTTACCTCTACTCTCTGGAGTTGGACTCATCCTTGATCAGATAAGTTGGTTGTCACTCACCTCTTAGTCCTGTGCTGGGGGAACCAAGGTGAAAAGTCAGCTAGGAATTACCAGTTTGAACTCCATGCAGGTGGGGTTGTCCTTGGAACAGCAAATCTATGTTATATCAAACTTTCCAAAATATGCTTTTCTAGTTAAATATAAGAAATGTCTTAGCTGGGTGTGGTAGCATACCCCTATAATTCCAGCACTCAGGAGGCTGAGGCAGAAGGATAACCATGAGTTCGAGGCTAGCCTGGGCTGGACAAAGTGAGACCTTGCCCCTCACCCCCCCCAAAAAAAGAAAAAAGGAAGAAAGAAAGAAATGTCTTGTATATAATGATCATTAGATTCTGAAATCAGTTGAACAAAATCTATAACCAGGATTTGAAGAGCTTTGAACAATAAGCTTTACTTTCATTCCTTTATCGCACAGTGACCCTTGGAAAAGCAGTGTAGATTGTCAGGTACTTTCGGTTATAGCAATATCTTCATTTTTAACATTATGATATTTTTAGTTAACAATAAACCCAACTGCTGTAAATTAAAACTTTTTCTCACTTGTTCTCTTTTTCTCCAAGTCAGAGGATAATCTCTGTTAAATTCTCCTTTTTATTATACCTCATTATTACTTTAGACTAATGAAAAATAAGCAAGAATGCTATGTTTTTAGCTTGATGCTGCTGAGAGTTTTCTCTGAGTTAATACTGATTTCTCATTGTGATATAATTTAGTCTTCTTAATGAAGCACATGTATGGGTTCTCTGAACCCATTTTCCCAAGTGCTGCAATACCACCAGATCCAGGCAGGATGCAAACAATACATGCTCCTTATGACCAGGTTTAATGTACATTTTGAAAGTTACAACTTTTAAATGGGAATAGTAGTTTACTAAGTCACAGTGAATTTATTGCAATAGTATGGGAAGTCCCAGAGGCTCTTATATGTACTTAATGTAGAATAATCATAATAGTAGCAACTGCAGGAAAAAAATGGGTTATATAAGCATAAAGTTTTAGCTCTTTTTTCATGAGTTGTGTACATTAAGCCTCTTCTGCCTGAGCCATGTTCTGTCATCTTTCAGATTTCCTGTTTTTACTCACTGATTATCCTTCTGCAGATACAATTTTGCTATGGAACCTCTCTCTTTGACCTCTTCTTAATACTGGTTGTACCCTTAGCCCCTTCATTTCCTTTTGATTCAAGATGTGAATTGAAATCACAAAGATATACTGAAATTCTAGGCTGAGATATATTTTTCCTGTTTTTGGGATCAAGTACTAGATTATCTTTAATGACCCAGTATCAAAATCTAAATCTGCCATACAAGGAATCATGTAAAGAACATGTTCTTGAGCTGGGATATAGCTTAGTGATCAAGCACTTGTCAGGCCCTGAGGAAGCTTCAGGTTCATTCCCTATCACTGTAAATAAACCAGAGCATCTTCTTTAGAATTTTAAAAATGTAAGTGAATAGAACATAAATAAATACTTTGGAAACCTTCAGGTAGCACAGACCCTTGTCAGTCATTGTTTTCTTGGCATTTACCAGAGGAAATAGATAAGAATAGTGCTGAGAATTCTTTCAAACATCCAGGCTTAGGTTTGGATGCAGACCACATTTAGGTGGCACTGAGCAGGCTTTAGAATCAATTGATTGGATTTCTATACTAACTTATGAGTCTGTCCCAGGCCTAAGTGACTTACTTGCCTGATGAGTCAGTGGCCAGGATGTAGAAACAGAACTCTCCATGGTAATGATCGTAGTAGGGGCTTGTAGTGGTCTGTAGTATTGTGATGTTTCTGAAGTCAAGATAACACTACAGCTGAGGGTACTGACTCTCTCTCAGAAATCCAATGCAGTAACTGCCAGTCTTAGAGATAAAACAGTTCTCTCATTAAGCAAAGGTTTACTGCTTGGAATGTCTTTGTTCCATTTTCACAAGTCCTTGCTCATGTGAGACAAGTACACTCCCACTGAACCATCTGTCAGGCCTCTGATAAGAAGATGAGGAAGAGGGGGAGGAGGAGGAAGAGGTGGAGGAGGAGGAGGAGGATCTTGGCCACAAGGGCCGTGACCATCCTAGATCCCCATACACCATATTACTTTGACTATTGTCTTTTATCCTTCACTATACACACCTGCCCAGAAGATCAGGAGACTGGCCAGCTCTCAATAAAACTTTCCTTTGAATTCTGTCTTTATTTGTTTGACAGGTCTTTGTCCTTTCTGTTCTTTTTACATCATCTTAATATAGTACCATGTCTGCTTTATCAACTTTGATTATCTTTTCTAAATTCATTACAAAGTTTGTCTTTGGTGTTTTGTTCAGAAGACTATTATGCAAGTGAATTCATCATTAGAGTTCTTCAGTTTTGTGACATGTTTCCTACTCTACCTTTCATTTTTTAAATGTTATTTTAAAGAGAAAAAACAATAGAAACAGTGACACAGAATTATCTCGATCATGTAAGAAACTGAAAAATTAAATATGATCCAAAATCTACAATACATATTGTGAAAGGGAAAGAAACTGCTCATAAGGAAAGTACAACTGGGAAGGGGGAAAGGAGAAAAGAAGAAAAGGAAAAGAAAAAAAAATATATGTATATCTTACAAAAAACGTTTCAGAAACATTCCGTTAAACCTGATAGGCACAATGAATCATTTAAGGTAGTTATGAAACCCAATTCATAATAATGTGCCTTATTCAAATGTCGCTGGAGGCAGAGTACTCTCTGTTGCAGAAGAGAAAAAGGAAAAAAAAGTGTTTAGTTATTTTAAATCAAATCAACTTTAAGCTAGCCAGCACATAAAAAGTAAAGAAAACTTTCATGACACTTAACACATACACAGTCTTACATAAAGCTTATCCCAAAATTTGTCTGAGAGCTTATTTTCCCAATTGTACAGCTCTCTCCTTCTCTTAGGGAGAACATTCTTCCCCAGATAAGTTGCTACCCCAATTGAAGGAAAGACATGGTGTATACTGACACACATGCATGCATATATACAAAATTAGCAACAGTTTAAGCTTATAGCTTTAGAAACACTCAACTAAATGTTTATCTACTCCAATTCTTGTCCCTATGGTGTCTGTTTTGTTTTTTGTTTTGGGGGTGTTTTTTGATGTCTTTTTGCTTCTTACTTTTTCACTGTCTCCTAATTTTACCATTGGGGATAATTAAGTGCTAGTGTTTACTTGTTGGTGCCAATCTCTAGAAAGTTAAAAGAAATTTTATAACTTGCTTTCCATCTTTTGTACTTCAAGACAAAGAATTCTAGACTGCATAGTGATTCTGATCAAGCAGCTCCTTCTTCAGCTCCAAATGTTTGTTATAAGTGATCTCATAAACTTCATAACGTTCTCCCCTTCCACCTTCCCCTAACCCATAATGCAACCATTTTTTCCTTCCAGGGGAGTGAATTCTTTGCCAAATGGAGGCTGTCTCAATGAATATCTTCCATAAGGAGAGTTATGGCTTTATGAATGTGTATTGTGACCCAGTTAAGTCCTTAATAGTTCTCCCTCTTTCTTTTTTCTCCTTTAATGACTTTGCCTCATTGTGATGAATTGAAATTTCTGCTATCAGGTTTTATCTTTGTATCTGATGAGTTTACCCTCCTTCATAGCAACTATCAGGTCATCAAAAGAGGCTGGCCCTTTGCAAGGCAAATTCTTTCTATTTCCCAGCTACAACATTCTACACCTATCAATAATAGAAGCCACTTCCAAATAATTATAGAGTCCATTTTATCCCCCTATATCTACTATCAACAAAATCCCGAGAATATTTGCAAGATATATGTATATTCATATCTCTTTTGTGTAAATGTCCTTCTAGGAAGGTACTTAGATATGATTCTCAAATGAGAGCTATAGGTTCTCACCTAGTACCTTTGTAATTTTGTTTCCAAAGACACGGGTCTCTTAGTGCACAATTGTTTGAATTAGTTCTTTCATCCATCAGGTAGTTACTGAGCTTTTCCTACTGTTTTGGGTGATGGTGATAGAGCAATAAACAAAAAATTATGGTTCTAACCATTATAGAGTTTCCATGTAGTAGTGGAGATACAAATGAACTAGTTAATAGATTAATAAGATCATTTGTAGTAGTACTATGCACTAGAAAGAAAAGACATAAACATGCTAGAAACTGGGCAGAAGTAGAGGGCTACTACATAGTGAATGGTTAGAGAAAGTCTCTTTGATGATATAAAAACAAAATGAAAACCTAAACAATGAAAATTAAAAACCCAAATGAAGCTCTAAAGAAAAGCTATTTTCAAGCCAAGTGACCAATAGCCCCTTTCTGTTTATGGGTAAACAGAAAGATAAGAGTAGCGGGAGCAGAATAAGCAAGGGAGAAAATAGTACTAAATGAGATCACTAAGATAGACAGAAGACGGTTCTGTTGAGGAAAGTTTTAGATAAGCTTCATTAGTGTAATAAGTATAGCTTGTGGGCCCATGCAGACTAGAGTTACTTTTATAGAACACTCCCCATTAAGTTCTCCAAGTTGTTTTACCACATCTAGAGTTACTAGCCACCCTAGTTTGGACAATCTTGGATTGTGCTAGTTTTAGCAATGAAAGTCTATGGCCCAGGAAATCTCTCGTTCCTGGACAAATCAACATGGTTGTTCATCCTATCATATCCTAAATCCTTTGTCTAAAGATTCTAAAATGCATAAATGCCATTCCAAGGCCTGAGCTGTATCTTTTCAAATGTTGCATGATAAAAACACCAAATGTGCTCTGTGACCAAACTTAACTCCATTCTTTAATTTTGTGTTCTTCTCTCATTTAAATCCTCAATTTTTCTTTTTATGTACTGAAGGAAAAGGAAGTTATCTAATCAGGAAGGAACGGAGGTGGGAGAGAAGTGAGTGTAAGGCTTATGCAAACAGTATGTCTAAAGCAATCTTCATGACAGGAGCTCTCAGAAGTCAATGAAAAAGAGTAACGGGCATGCAGAGTGCCAGCAGAGGCTCAGCTGATGTCTATTAGCATGACAGCCCTGTAAGGTCCTGTGATCCATAATATCTACAGGGAAAAGAAGATATACATCATGATTTCTGCCTGTCACATGTTTGAAGGGTCTTCCTCTGGGTGGAGTATTATCTGTCTTATAATTGAGGTTGAGAGAATTACCACTTTTAAATCAATTGCAAGAGGGATGCACATTGCAAATTGGCAAGGTCATTTGTGAGATAAATTCCTTTTTTGTTGTTGCATAATCTCTAAGAGTCCACAATAGTTTGTTAGTAATCACAGATCTAGGGAGCCTTGTTGTTATCATTCTTAATGGAGAAGGGCCAATCAGTATCAAGGTCTGGATTTTTTCATACAAAGTGTAACTGTTTGGAAGATTACAGCCAGAAACAAGTTGAATCACAGCTTCTCTGCAAAAATACTCTGCTCAGTTGCAATTTGTGAAATGCCCTTTAATTTAGGATGCTCTTGTTTTTGCTGCTGTATTTTTTAAATGAAAGCTCATTATCTGAAGGACCATTAACCTTCAGCATCACTGACATAAATATGATGCACTCTCTGTATTAAACACAAATTGTTCAGCAGCTCAAGGACTGACCCATAAGCATGACATTCAAAAGATGACCACGGTGAGATGAGCAAGCATAAGGTGAGTCAGAGGTACTGATGGGGGGACTTTTTGGGGTGGTGGGTAAGGGTGGATGAAAAGCAAAATCATTTTTGGTTACTAAAGGACTTTAAACATTATAGAGCATAATTATTTGTTGTTTTAGAAGCATTAATTTTAAACCACGTGTCCCTTTTATTTGGTGCCATGGGCATCACAGACAGGCAGTCAGTCAGGACATGTTGAATTGAATGGAACTGAAAGAACATGGGTAAAAGAAATCCACTTTATTCAATATCCACAAAATTAATTTGGCAGAGGTTCTGAACTCTTAACGAGGAAGAAAGTATGACTGGCTTGGATTTGTCTTCTGTAGTTTTCTTAATCCAAGAATGCAATTTCAGTGAGATCATGGAAGCCATTGCTTAGACTGTTGTGTGATTTGGAAAGCACCCTCTCCTTACCTCTCACCCCTAGGTCTCATTCCTAAATATGAAGTTTGCCTGAAATTTCAGTACCCCAGATTTATTTTTCCAGCTTAAGGCTTTTAATCTTCTGGAAGTGACTGCTTCTATGTGACAGTTTTGCAAATTGCAAGCTCAGTTTAATTGGCCAATTATGTATTAATATTTTGGCACAATCTCATAACTAAGAATTTGCTTTTTATGGAGTATTTTACTGAGATATGAAGAATGAAGATGGACTTTTCTAGATGAGGTAGTTACTGTGGGAATACAAGGGTTAAAGAACAGTCATAAAGCATGCAACATTGCTTGGAAAAAATAAGAGCAATGTCATAGCTTCTGTGAGTGTGATGGAGGCGAGAGGTTGAGGAGCAATATAGAGCAGAAAATAATGCTGAGTAGTATAAACAAAATGAAGGAATATAAACAATGAAGTGACTCAGATGGGGAAAAGAAAATAAATGAGACTTAAAACAATCAGAACTTTCTACTGATATGGGCTAGTATCTTACTGTCATGAATACTTCACGATAAGATTATTTTCTGAAGTCAAATCATTGTTGAGATTAATGAAATTTAACAAATATGCATTATACATAACATATTGTATAAAAAGTTGACAGAGCTCCTTATGAGGCTTAAATCTTGGCAAAATTTACTTGTAATTTTAATCAGTGCTGTAGAATATAAGCATAATTGTACAAAGAAACATCAAGGAAGTGCTTAATTCAGCCTTGGGTGCAGGCATAAAAAGCTTCCAAAGGGAGAATATTCTCATGATGATGCGAGAAGAATCTCTAGCAGTATGCTAAGGGTCCTTTTACCGGGTAAGAAGAGAATTCTAGGCAGAGAAAAGAGTATACACAAAAGTCCAAGAGGCAAAATAGGTATTGCCACTTTCAGGGAACTAAAAAAAATCTGGTTGGGGCAATGCAAGGAGGAGTGAAGTTAAAGACTGTAATGTGCGGAGGCCATGTCAGCTTATGCCAATCCTGTAATAGAATCCTAGAAAACACATTCTGACAGCAGCAAACAGGGCATGGGTTCTCAGGTATGGGGGTAGTAGAAATGATTAGGTAGTTGTTTTTGCAGCAGATTCTCCTATGTAGAATGTAGTTGAAAAGGAATGAAGGACTATTAAAAGTCAAAATAATTGCTGTGTGCTCTAACATCCTTATTCTTTACATTGGAAGAAAATTCCTCCATACTCAACCAATGCAATATAGTTTATCCTGGATACAGTTCTAAGATAATTACTTGTGTCCTCTCCCTGCATGTAGCAGGTTAGAAACAGCAACACCAAAAAGGAACAGAGCATGGTGTCTCACTCCTATTGCAAATTTATTGTTAATCACATTGACAGCTTCAAGAAATGACATGTAAGTGGAAACTGGTAACTTGAGACCGAAAAAAAGAAAAATCTTAGCAGTCCGGGACTTTTGAGTTCTAAAGAAAATAAAAATACCTACCCTGATATTTCTTAAAGGCATAATTATACCACAGCACCATACTATGTTTAATAATGACACTAAATCATCAGGAAAATATTTAAATTTTATTAGATATATTCAGTTTAAGTAAGCATAGGCCTCTATCACAAGTTTTTTGTTTCATGTGCTTTGAATTTTAAATTGAGGCAGTATATCATAGGAAAAAGCACAGTGCAACTCCAAAACATCCTTCCTGAAGTTGTATCTCTCATTCTCAGGCTGGGACTTTCTAGGGGCTTACCAATTAAAATGCAAATAAAACCTAGGTCATCTGTGTTAGCCTTTGGAGATTTCATTCAGCATCATTGACAGTGGAATCCTTACCTCAGATCTCTAAAGCACATAGTAGACGTTAAATAAATAAGTGCTTGTTGAATGAATCAATGAGGTACCCAGCTTTAGGGAGAAAAAACAGAACTCCTGGATTCCTTGGAACAGAAAATGAGGAAGGCAAATCTAATCATCCTTAGCAGATGTGTTGGTTAGTTTTCTGTACTGTAATAAATATCTGAGATAATCACCTTATAAAGCCAATAGATTTACTTTGGCTCACTGGTTTAGAAATACCAGTTCATGATCAGTTGGCTCCATTGCTTTTGGTCTTGTGGTGAGACAGTGTATCATAACTGTGAGTGCATGGCAGAATGAAAACTATTCATTTCATGAGAGAGAGAAAGAGAGAGGAAAAGGCTGGGGTCCCCCTATCTCCTTCAAGGAGTGTCCCTCAATGAAAAATGACTAGAAGACCTCATAATAGGTTCCACCTCTTAGTTTCCACCACCTTGCAGTAGTGTCAAGATGGGGACTAAGCTATTAGCATGTAGGCTTTGAGGACACTTAATTTCCAAACTGCAGAAGCAGACATTTAAGTGCCTACTATGTAGCAGCAGTATGAAAAATGCATAGGGGTTCTGTGTAGAACAAATATTATTTAGGCTTTAATTGGATTCCTTGGGGTAGAAGTTAAAATACCTCTTAGGAGCCTATGGGAATAATTAAAGCAAGTAATAATGGTGGTCAAAACCAATAAGGTAGCAATTAATATAGTAAAAAAGGGGAAAATTCTGGATATATTTTTAATGATTATAAGAGAGGAGAGGTCTCTAAGATGCCTTTAAGGTTTTGAATCTCAGCCATAAGAAATATGGAGTTGTTAGTCATTGAGAGGATGAATGCTTTAAGTGGGTTGGTGGTTCAATTTTGAACACAGTGAATTTGAGATGTATATTAAACTTCCAAGTGAAGATGTCAAAACTCATTTGATTGTGTGAGTGGTGTTTGGAAAAAGATGTAGGATAAATATATGGAAGTCACAAGACTGGATGAGACTATGAAGGAAAGGTATAAAGAGAAAAGAACTGACAACTCAACCTGGGGATCTGCTGCATCAATAGGGTATTGTTGTTTGTTTAGAGCTGATCTATTTCTGTCTGCTTTTTGTGGGACAAACACAGTAGTAGCCAACCTGCCCACAGCAACTCCTTGAATGTATCTCTGACTTTAACATTAGCTCTTTGTACTATGTTCCATTGTGCATTCTTTTCATAGCGATAACAGTTAAATCTTCCATGTGATAGTTAAGCCTTAAGAGGTTACTTGGTTATAAATATTTATCATTGCCTCCAGGCTAATATAATAATTATTAATCCAAGACAAATAAGAACCCATTCTTACTATGGTGAGGAGATATTTTTCTCTGCATAATTCATATGCAAATGTTTTGAAAAGCAGTTTGAAATGCAAACTGCCACCTGTCAGTTTGCTTTTGCAAGGGAAGGGGAAGCATCATTGTCCCTGGATTCTGAGAACAAGCACTGGCATTGCTCCATGCATCTTCAAATTATTGTTTACAAGCTGAAACCTCATATGGTATTTTATGCAGAAAATTCACACTCGAAGCTGTTACACAGTATTTAATATCATTGCAAGAATTCTTCTCTTGTTTTTAGGGCACCCTTCCTTTTTTCCACTCCCTTTGGGCTGCAAGCACAGAGTTGGAGACATAAATTTTTAAATGTAGAGGTGGAAAGAGAAGCACCAAATACTGGGGCCAGAGTATTATTCCAAGGTTCCCGTGCTCCATGCTCTGCCTTCCATATAGGACTAAACCCAGAATTATTCCTGATTTCCTTGAAACTTTCTTTTAATACTTCACATAGGTTCTGAGTCTACAGGGCCTGAGTCATTCGGTCTTGATTTCTAAGTATATAACTCTGTTGACAATGGTAATTCACACAACTGGGCTCTAAGTGGAAATTCATGTATGCCTTCTAAAATAGGAATTTTCAAACTGGAATGTATGCATTATTTTGTGTACATGAAAACTTTCTAAAAGACATGCTGAAGTAGTTTTAAGAAAATAGGTGCTTACATTCTCAATTTTCTAAAATGATTTTCCTAAAATAATCTGTAGTTGGATCCTCATACCAGTTCTCCTTTTACACTTCTCTTTTCACCCTTCAACTGCTTTATAAAACAAATACATACTCCTCACACACCCCACATCTTACTACAATGTTGTTCATTTACTGAATTTTTTATGGAATTCAATATTGTAGAAAAGGTAATATGACAAACACTGGTAAAGCATGCCTTTTTAAGGTCTCCATTTACTTGTATTCTAATATCTTCTCTTTGTCTGGATGCTAATTTTCACAAAGCACATTAAATTGAAGTCTTATGAGAACATGTACTTATATATATAATTAAGAAAATGTTTTCAAAATGTGCAATCTACTATGTAATGATTTCAACTTTAGAATATCAACTTTATTTCACTAGGTTAATTACTGTCTCTCAGATATGTTCTATGTATGTCAAATTATTTCCAGCCAAGAAATGAAAATATTGATTTATCTACGTGCAAAAATTAACAGGTGTCTATCTCTCTGTTCATCTGCCACACCATTAAATGTCATTTTGATAACATCTATGTTAGAAATTAATATCTGGTATGAAATATTTAGATCCTAATTCAAAGCCTGTGAGGAAAATCATAAAATGCACATTTTAATTTATTTTTTCATTTAAAATAAACCTATTTTTAAACCATACATTAAAATAAAAAGGTACACATTCGTGGGATAACATGATATTTTTACACTTGTATACATTGTATAATGTTTAAATCAAGGTAAACATTTCAAACATTATTTTATGGTGAAAATTTTCAGTATACAGTATTTCTTTCTAGCTTTTTGAAATGTATAGTTTATTATTATTTGTACTCATTCTACTGCACACAACAGAACCTCTTACTGTTATCTAATTATAACTTAATACCCATTGATCAGTCATTCCCTATCCTCCTCTTTCGCATATTATTCAGCCACTCTTAGACTCTGCACTACTCTGAACTTCTAGGTATCAATTTATATAGGTTCTGCATATAAGTAAGGTCATATGGTACCTGTCTTTCCATGTTCGCCTTATTTCACATAACATAATAAACTCTAGTACCATTCAGGTTGTTGCAAATAATGAGATTTCATTCTTTTTTATTGCTGAATACTCTTCAATTCTATATAAGTACCACATTTCTTTTCCTTTTGCCATTCGATAGGTGCTTATGTCATATTCATTTTTTCACCAGTGTGAATGGTGGCATAATAAAATCGGGACTGCAGACGTCTCTTCAACGGATTATTTTCATTTTCTGTGTTTATATATCCAATAGTGGGACTCCTGGGTCAGAGAAAAATTCTACTTTCATTTTTGAGGGACCATCATGCAGCATTCCATAATGGTTATACTATTTTACATTATTCCCAAGAGTTCCCTTTTCTCAACATCTTTGCCAGGACTTATTATTCTATCTTTATTCTATTTTTTATAATAACCATTCTTACTGGGATATGACAATATCTAATTGTGGTCTTTGTTTGCGTTTCCCTGATGATTAGTGATGATGAATGGGTTTTTTAAAGTACTTTTTAACTACTTATATGCCTTCTTGCACACAAAAAGTATCTATTTGGTTCTATTTTCCATTGTTTTAAAGACTTTTTCCTATTGAGATTTTTTTAACTCTTAATATATTCTGGTTATCAGTCCATTGCCAGATGCACAGATTGCAAATATTTTCTCCAATTCTCTCAGTTGTCTGTTCACTCTGTTGTTTTCCTTTGATGGCCAGAATTTTTTTACTTTGAAGCCATCCCATTTGTCTATTTTTGCTTTTATTTTATCTAAAATCCCTCGCCCAAGTGCCCTGAAGCATTTCCCCTATATTTTCTTCCAATAACATCCTTGTTTCAAGTGTTACATATAAATTTAATTTTTTTTATTTTATGGAAAAAAAGTAAAACAAAATTTCATAATAAAATAATAGGAAAAAATAATTGCATGATGTTATCTTTAAAGTGCTTATTCAGAATACAAGATATGGGCACAAAATTTCTCCAATCGATATTAGCACAAACCTTCTGTTCCAATGAAGTAAGAGACAGTGATTGTATAACTGACTTGTGTTTTTTCCCTTCCTTCCTTTCCTCTCTCCCCCATCCAAGTTCCTTTTTACTTGTGGATAGCTTTTCCTATTTCACAGAATTTATTGTACATTTTAGACCTTATTTATTATGTCAGTTTCCTCACACCAAAGAGACAATACAATGTTTGCACATGTGAGTCTGATTTATATCACTTATGAGTATGGTCTCAAATTGCACCCATTTACCTATAAATGTCTCAAGTTTATCCTTCTTTCTGGCTGAGTAGTGCTTCATTGTATAAATAAGAAAAAAAATTTTATACATACCTCAGTTGGTGGTCACTTGGGTTGTTTCCAAGATTTAGTTATTACAAATTGTGCTGCTATAAACACGGATGCACATATATCACTGTGGTATGATTTTAATTCATCCAAGAAAATACCCAGAAGGGAATTACCTGGGTCCAATGGGACCTCTAATCCTAGATTTACAAAGAATTTCCACACTGATTTTCACAGTGGTTGCACCAGCCTGCAGTCCCACCAACAGTGGGGAAGAGTTCCTTTTTCTCCACAGTCCCTCTAGCATTTGTTATTCCTTGATTTCTCGATGATAGCCATTGTTTCTGGAGTGAAATAGAATCTCAGTGTTGTTTTAATTTACATCTCTGCAGTGATCAATGATGTTGAGCAATTTTTTTCATACATTTATATGCCATTTGCATTTCTTCATCTGAGAAGGATATATTCATCCCAGATGCCCAGTTTTGGAATAGGTCTCTGAATCTGGGGATTCTGATTTTTTTTTCAGGTTTTTGTATATTCTATACAGAAATCCTTTGCTTGAGGGACAATAGGCTAAAATTTTTCCCACTACATGGATTGTCTTTATACTCTGTTGGTGGTTTCTTTTGATGTGAAGAAGTTTTTTGATAAGATGAGACTCCAATTGTTGATCCTTTGAAGTTTTTCCTATGCAGTTTAGGTTTTATTCATGAACTCTCAGCCTTCACCTATGTCTTCAAGATTTCTGCATACTTGCTCTTCCAGTAGATTTTTTGTTTCTCTTGTAATATTTAGATTTTTAACCATTTTGATTTTAGTTTAGTGCATGATGTTAGGCATGGGTCTAGTTTTAGTCATTGGTGTATAGAAAGCCAGTATTTCCAGCACCGTTTATTGAAGAGGTTATATTTGTTCCAGTGAACATGTTTGGCTCCTTTTTCAAAGATAAGATGGTCTAGTGTGTTTGTAGTTGTGTGTGCATTTTCTAATGTGTTCCACTGATCTTCAAGTAATACTCCTCAAACTCTTTAATAAAATTGAAAGTGAAGCGTTACTCCCTAACCCATTAATGGAGGCAAGTATTAACTTGATACCAAAACCAAAGAAAAACCCAACCAAAAAGAGAACTGCAAGCCAATCTCCCTAATGAACATAGATGCATAAACTCTCTTTAAGATAATAGCAAACAGAATACAGAGAATTGTCAAGGAGATCATACAGCATAACCAAGTGGGTTTCATCCCAGGAATGAAAGGATGGTTCAACATATGCAAATCAATAAATGTAATACACCATAGCAACAGAGCCAAAGACAAAAATAAAATGATCCTCTCAATAAATGCAGAAAAATCTTCTGTCAAAGTCCAACACTCATTCATGATAAATACCCTACAGAAAATCCGAATAGATGGTCTTTATCTCAATCTGATAAAAGCTATCAATGACAAGCCAACAGCCAACATCCTACTAAAAGGACAAATACTGAAATCTTTCACTCTAAAGTGAGGAATAAGGAAAGAATGTCCACTGTCACCACTCATATTCAATACAGTTCTGGAAACATTAGAGCAGTTAGACAAGAGAGAGAAAAATAAAAGGGATAAGGATAGTAAAAGGAGACAAATAATCATTTTTTGTAGATGAAATGATACTCTACATGGAAGACCCCAAAACTCCACCAAATGATTTCTAAATTTAATAAGCAAATGCAGAGTCCTATCTGGATACAAATCAGCATTCAGAAATCAGTAGCATTCCTGTACACAAACAACAAACTCATAGAGAGAGAAATTAGGGAAACCACACTCTTTAGAATACTATACAAAAAATGAAATACTTAGGAATTACTCTAACAAAGGAAGTAAAAGATCTATACATTGAAAGTTACAGTGCCCTGAAAGAGGAGGTCAAAAAGGATATCAGAAAATGGAAAGATATACCTTGTTCATGGATAGGAAGAGCCAACCTAATGAAAATGGCCATACTCCCAAAATTGTTATACAGATTTATGCAATCCTGACTAAAATACCATTAACATACTCACAGATCTAGAGAAAATGTTGCTAAACTTCATTTGGAACCAGAAGAGACCTAGAATAGCAAAGACAATACTGGGCAACAAAGGCAAAGCAGGAGGCATCACAATGCCTGGCTTGAAATTATACTACATTGCTACTCTGATAAAATCAGCATGGTTCTGGCAAAAATATTAATATTTGAATCATTTGAATTTAATTTTGTAAGTGCAAGAGATATCATCAATTTTTCATTGCTGGGGCAAAAATCCTGAGATGCACAATGTAAAGCAACAGCACTTGTTTTGGCTCATGGTTTCAAAGTGTTTAGCCTGTGGTTGTTGGCTCCAAGGTAGAAATGGCATGGCAGAAGTGCCTTCTGGAGGAAAGCTGCTCAACCTGTGGCAGTCAAGAAACAGAGAGAGAAGGTGCCAGGGACAATAACATAACCTTCCAGGTCACACAACCAGTGATCAACATTTTTTTTTAAATCAGGTCTCACCTCATAGCACATTCAGCTATGAACTCATCAATGGATTAATCCATTGATGAGTATAGTGCCTGTCTGATCCAAAAGATCCACCTTTGAACAATGAGACTTTGGAGACATATTTTAGGTCTAAATCACACTAAGGGTCTAGTTTAACTATTCTGCATCTTAATACCTACTTTTCTGAAGACTATTTATTTAATAGAAAGTCATTCCTCAATGTGTGTTCTTGGTATGTTTGTTGAAAATTAGGTGTGGATATGTGGTTCACTTACAGATTCTTTATTTATTTCATTTGTGTGTCAGTTTTTATGATGAGTGTGCTGTTTTAATTACTAAACATTTGTAGTATAGTTTGAAACAAGCATTATACCTCCTTCTTTGTTTCTTTGTTCTAGATGGCATTGGTAACTAGGTATGTGTGAATGTGTGTACATGTATGTTTCCATGCATATTTCATAATTTTTCTAGTTCTGAGAAGAATGTCATTGATATTTTTACAGATTTTGAATTTAATCTGTATATCACTTTGGGTAGTATGGACTTTTTAACAATATTGATTCTTCCAATCTATGAAAATGAATATTGCCACAATTTTTGTGTCTTCTTCAATTAATTTCATCAATGTTTTACAACTTTCATTGTAGAGAGCTTCCATTTTTTTATTACATTTATTCGTAAGTATTTTATAGTCATTGTAAATGGTTTTACTTTCTTGAGTTCTATCTTACATAATTTCATATTTACATAGAGCAATGCTACTGAGTTTTCTATGGTGATTTTGTGTCCTGCAACTTCGTTGAATTAATTTATTAGTTCTAAGCATGTTTGGTGAGTTTTTGGCAGTTTCTGAGAGATGGGCTTCTTTTCCAATTTGGATGCCCTTTATTTAATTCTCCTACTTAATTGTTTTAGCAAGGACTTCCATCACTATGTAGAATAAAGTTTTTGAAAGTAGGCATTCAAATCAGAAAAGAAATAAAGTGGTTTTCTAATTCTCTGATTTTGTCTAATTTTAATTCTGTAGACTATATGTCCCTAATTGAAAGTGTTACGTATATAACTAGTATGGTTTTAATTCTAATAAGTAAATTGCTCCTACTGAAGTATAGTATACATACAGAAAAGCATGCAAACAATGAATGTACATGTTTATAAACCACAACAAACTCATATAACTAGTCACAAACTAAAAACGTTTTCAGGACTTCAGAAGTCACATTGAGCTTTTCACTTACAATATCATTCTATTAGTTCATTAAAAGGAACAGTTAGTGTTTATGTTGTTTGATGAATTTTGCATACCTATATTTGGTAGTATGAGCAACTATTTTGAAGACAAGAATATGCAATATAATAATCATTGTTAATTTCCTATCATCTTGTTTTGACATTTCATATTGTTTTTATTGTTATTTTTATTCTCTTTAAAATAAAAAAGAATGCCTCTTCAGATACATTCTATCTCTAACAATTTAAGTTAAAAAATAAAAAATATTTCAAGGACTTCAGAAACCCCATTGAGCTTTTCACTTACAATATCATTTATCTTCTCTATAATAACTACTCTCCAGACTTATAACAGCAAAGATTTGTATTTATTTCTTACTTTTCTACCTCTGTACCTGGCTTCTTCTGCTCAACATATTTGTAGGATTCATGTGTATCATTTAGTGCAGCAGTATATACTTAATACCACTGTTATTATAATACTCTATTTTATGACTTTGACAATTTGTTAATCATTTCTAATGTTGATTAACATTAAGGTTGTTTTCAGTTTGGGACTATTACATTTTTACTGTTCATGTATCTTGAAGGTAAGGGTATTTTTCCTCATCCTTTTGAGCATTTTTCTTCTAATTCTGTTTCTATGACACTAGAGCCTTACTTGGCCTTGAAGACATGTAAAAATGATTAAAATGATATGTATATGTACTAATTTCCCAAGATGAATGTAATCTTTATGAATCACAATGATATACCAACAAAAAGGATTAAAAAACATTGGAAAAGGGATTTGCATTGGAATTAAAAATAAAAATGTCTCTATAGTGAGGATTCTTTAAAAATATCCCTATCACCAGGAGTTTAAAAAAATAACTAAGGATTGGGCCTAAAATTTAATTACATGTATAGCAGCACTCCATAGAATGTTGATTTCTGTCACAGAAAGTATTTTATGTCAAATTTGAAGTCTTTGTTAGAAAGGAGTTCTGGGACTTGCTATGGGAACAACAAGGTCAAAAAACTTTGAAAAGTCCTTGAATTCCCAGTTTCCCTGAAATCTTCTGGTCCTGTGTATTGAGTCACTCCCTATTAAAGATTAATGTCCCTCCTTTGATTGAAGATGATGAAAATGACTCTTCCTTGCAAAACGTGTGTAATTTCTTTATGATCTACTCCTATCTTTTCTCCTTGTCAGAAAATAGGGCCAAATCACAGCATATACAATGTTGGTAAGGAAGAAAAATGACTATACCCTATAAAGCCATGATCTAGTAAATAGATACTGGTTGGAGCATGGAGAACATATATGGGACTTAATCATCCAAGTGCTGGATCAAGGTGGAAAGGTGTGAAAGTTAAAATTAATTGTCAAATTAATTGGCATAGGAGCTGCCTAGAGAATTAGTAAGGCACACATCTCTGTGAATACGGGTGTGTCATGGAGATGTATATGTAATCCCTAGTCTTTTCCTCTCTGGCACTGTTATTATGCTTTTCTCACATTCACCGTAGACTAAGAAGCTTTTCTGTGCCATATTTTTCTATTTAATGTTTCTGCCTTGGAACCAGTAGACCATGAACCAAATAGCCTGAAGATGTGAGCCAAATTAAAGTTCTCATTAATAAAATGGTAGGATTTGGGTACTGTGTTCAGTGATGGGAAAACTGACTAGTACAGGGGCAAGGAGAATAAAAGATTGGATAAAAGGTAAGATTGATAGAGCCCAGCCTGGTGACTTAGCAACTTAGAAAACACCTCTCTCAAAATTTAAAAAAATAATTAAAATTGGGGATGTATCCCTAAGTTCAATGCCCAGTACTGGAGATAAAGATGATTAGAGATGAGATACAGATGGTAGAGGTAGAGACAGAGATGGGGGAAGGGAAGCGAAGAGAAGAGAAAAGAGAAGAAAAGAGAAGACAAGAGAAGAGAAGAGAAGAGAAGAGAAGAGAAGAGAAGAGAAGAGAAGAGAAGAGAAGAGAAGAGAAGAGAAGAGAAGAGACAATATTTAAAATACTGATATGGGAATATTCTCCATATTCTTTATTGATCCAGGTTTACTACCGTGGAAAGATCTTGAGAAGCAATGCAAAAAACTTACTGTGGTTGCTCTCAGAAGTTTAGAATAAATTTAGGCTAATGTGAAGTGAAGAATTTAGAATAAGCATAATATAGAAGACAGTAAAAGTAAAGAGCCAGAAGGATCAGAAAATTCGGTATGTTGAGGGTGAATATTACATAACGCTAAAATATTTTCAGTTGAATAAATTGTATAAGAAGACCCAGAAGACACTCTACTTACCAAAGCAATAGGAAATATGCTGCTGAGAAGGGGGGCTAGCATTCTTGAGATGCTTGAGAAGGACTGTCTTCTTTGTGTTGGGATGGTAGTTGAAAATGCAATTATAAAACTAGACTCACTGATAGTCGCAAAGAGATGTTCCTGTTACAGTAGGGACCAGATGGTACTACTTTGCTATTAGAAACAAATAATAGTTAATAGAACATAACATTCCTAGGAAAAAATGGATAGTCAAAAATATTTTGACCCACTTGATCATGATGTATGATCCTGTTAATATGCTGTTGAATTTGGTTTGGTAGTTGCTGAAGTTTGAATCAGGGCTGTCCCTCAAAAGCCTGTTACACCAATAGGTGAGACTTTTGGGAAGTCATTGAATCTTGGGAATGGTATAGCTGACATTCTATTAGGAGGTAGGACCTGATCAAGGGAGGTAAATTACTGGGGGTATGACCCAGCAGGATATATCTCTCTTCTTGACTTCTTGTTTCTCACTTTGTTTCCTGGCCACAATGACATGAGCAGCTTTCCTCCACTGTGACCCTCACCATGCCATTTTATCCTGTAGATGTCCCACCATAGACTACAACTGTAAGAAAAAACTCCTCCTTTATTTTGTAAGTGTTGGTATTGTGTCCCAGTGATAAGAAAGCAACCACAACAGATCCAGGTACTAGGAGTGGTGTTATGGCTCTTATTATACCTAACCATGTGGTTTAGAAGACTTTGGAATTAGTTCACAGGAGTTTATAAGTTTGGAGATGCTAGCTAGAGAAGCCTTAGAATTCTGTAAACAAAGCTTGATGGGAAATTCTTGTTAGAACTCAGAAGACCAAAATGATGATAGAAATGAAAAGTTAAGTCCAGGTTCAGGAGGTTTCAGTTAGGAGCAAGAAATATTTTGGCTGTTGGACTTGAGACTATGTGTGCCATTCTCAGAAAATTTATCCATCTTTAGTTCATCTACTGAGACTTTGTAAAAGGTTGAGATTAAGGTCACTGAACTAATTCATCTAGTGAAGGAAATTTCGAGGCATCTCAATGCAGAGGCTTTGGCATGAGTACTGCCGGTGCTTTTAACCATCAACAACAACAGCATAAAACACATTTCCCTTTAAATTGTAGGTGTTGGGTGTTGTGTTCTAGCTACAAGAAAGTAACTAAGACACTAGTATACGCTGATGATTTTTTTTGCATCCATCTTCATAAGGAATATTGATCCATAATATTTACTTTTACATATTTTATTTATTATTTTAAAGAGAAAAAAACAGAAAAAAGCAAACAGATACAAAAACAACAAAAACAGAAGCAAAATGACAACAACAGTAACAACAAATAGTGATATAAGATTTAAAACAAGATGATAGGAATTTACCAATGGTTGTTATATTGCATATTGTTATCTTCAAAATAGTTGCTCAGGTTACCAGATACGAACTTGCAAAGCTGATCAGGCAATATGATTTTCCTTTGGGGAGTTTCTTTCCATTTCACCATATCTATTGTAACTTTTGGATCTTATTTACTCTTTCAGTTTCTTACAGTAGTGAGAATATGATGTTTACACATGCAAGTCTGATTTATTTCACTTATGAGTGTGGTTTACAGTTGCATCCATTTACCTATAAAAGTTTCTAGGTTATCCTTCTCTATAGCTGAGTAGAATTCCATTGTATAAAAATACCACATCTTTTTTATTCATTCCTCAGTTGTTGGGCATTTGGGTTATTTCAAGATCTGGATATTGCAAATTCTTCAGTTATTAACATGGTTGCACATAAATCACTGTGGTATGATCTTTTCAATTCTTCTGGGAAAATACCGAGAAGGGGAATAGTTGGGTCAAAATGGAACCTTTAAAACCAGTTTTTTGAGGAATCTCCACACTGGTTTCCACAGTGGTTGTACCAGTCTGCAATTCCACCAAAAATGGAGAAGAGTTCTTTTTTCCCCAGAACCCTGGCAATATTTGTTATTGGTTGATTTCTTGGTAATAGCCATTCTTTCTGGGGTGAGGGGATATCTTGCTGTTGTTTTAATTTGCATTTCTTGAATTACCAATGATATTCAAAATTTTTTCCACTTATGTATTTGCCATCTGTATTTCTTCATCTGAGAAATGTGTATTTATCTCAGATGCCCATTTTAGGATTTGGTCATTAATTGGGGGGCATGATACATTTCAATTCTTTATATGTTGTAGATAGAATTCCTTGTCTGAGGGACAGTTGGCAAAAATCTTTTCCCAATCAGTGGATTTTCTTTTTTTTTTATTTAAGGGAAAAAACATACAGAAAAGAAAGACAAAAAGCAAAAGAGACAAACAAATGACAACACCAAATCCAATACAATAAGATTTTAGGTTTACAAAACAAGATGATAGGAATTTGACAATGGTTGCAATATTGCATATCGTTACCTTCAAAAGGGTTGTTCAGATTAACAGATATAGATATGTAAAACTGATCTAATCATATGAATATTAACTGTTCTTTTTCAATAACTAATCTATTTAGTAGTATAGTCATTTTAGCTATCTTATGTATACATATATACTAATTTATGTCTTTTATTTAAGAGAAAATGAACACAGAAAAGAGAAACAAAAAGCAAAAGAGAAAACAACAACAACAGCAACAACAAATCTGATACTGTAACATAGGTTTACAAAATGAGATGATTGGAATTTGACAGTGGTTGTAACATTGTATATCGTTACCTTCAAAGGGGTTGCTCAGATTGACAGATACAGACATGTAAAATTGATCTAATCATATGAGTATCAACTGTTCTCTATCCATAGTTAATGCATTTAGTAGTATAGTCATCTTAACCATCTTGTGTCTACCCACATATAAATCTGTGTCTTTTTCCTTTTCCCTCCCTTCTTTCCTCCTTTCCCCTTATAATACTTCTTGTTATCTTCAAAATAACTGTCCATACCATTGAACCTAATATAATCAAACAAAATAGTACACAATAAAACCAATAAAAAACAAAACAATGGAAGCAATACATAGTAATACAACGTTGATTTCTATAATACCTCATATTATCTTCTAAGCAGTTGCCTATATCATCTGTTATAATACAATCAAACAAACCAAAATAGGCTAAAATCACTCAGAACAGAACAATGAAACCAATACAGGGTTTCAAAACAAGGTGATCAAATATAAATAAAGGCTTCCCTAATATGTTTTGTTATCTTTGAAATACCTGTCTGTGTCATCATATATAATGAAATTGGGCAGGTCAAGATAGAATAAGATCAAACGAAACAGCTCATTGAAAACAATACTGGACTCAAATCCTGATGCTGGATTATTCAGTTGTCCACCCCGCGTGGTGATATCCCTCTGCTGCTGTTTCTGAAGCTGTGGACTTTTTTATCTCTCTCTAAAATATTGTTCAGTATTCTTTGTAGGGTTGGCTTAGTTGTCATAATTTCCTTTAGTTGTTCTTTGTCTTGGAAGTAGATTGTTTCTCCTTTGATTTTGAAAGATAATTTTGCAGGGTACATCAATCTGGGTTGGAAGTTGTTTTCTTCCAGGGCTTGAAATACATCACTACAAGCTCTTATTGACCTGCTGGTTTGTGTTGATAAGTCTGTCATGATTCTGATGGATTTTCCTTTGTAGGTGATCTGTTTTTTCTCTAATAGTTTTTAATATTCTGTTTTTGTGTTGAATTTCTGGGATCTTGATTATTATATGTTTGGGTGTAGGTATATTTTGGTTATGTTTAGCTGTAGTTCTATATGCTTCACTTATCTGAAAGTCACTTCCTTTTCCCATGTTTGGGAAGTTTTCTGAAATTATTTCTGTAAATACGCTTTTAATTTGAATTGTATTGACCACTGCTTTTTCACTCACACCTTTTATTCTTAAGTTATGTTTCTTTGGGTTGTCTTGTAGCAGTTGTATTGTTACTTCCAGGGTTCTTGTTATTTTTAAGAGAGTTTTCCTTTCACAATCACAAGCTGCAAATCTGTCTTCAAAGTTTGAAAGTCTATCTTTAGTTTCTTTCAGGTGGTTTTGCCAACTTTCATTAGAGTTTTTGATTTCCTGATAATGTCTTTGAATCTGTTTCATGTATTCTAAAACTTTTTTGTATTGTTCATTCCAGGTTTCCCTCATTTTCCTATGCTCCGTCTTTTCATCTATGTCTCCTTTAGAGATGCCTAGCAATTCTTTCATTATGTTTTTCATTTCTTCTTTTAGTTGAGTTAGTATTTCTGTTCTAATTTCTTTTATAGCCTCATGAAGTTGTTTCTTTACTTCAGTTGTCATCACCTCAGAGACTTTAGTTGTGGGACTCCTGACTTCTTCTGCGTTTGCTTCTCCTGGGTTTGTTCTGCTTGGATTGGAGGGCAGTGACTGCCTTTTGCTTCTTTGTCTTGACATATTCCTGGGTTGTTCTGGACTGGGGATTTTGGTATTCCTTGCATTGCCTGTAATATCTTAAGGTTAGACTGGTTCTTCTAGCCAGTGCTGATTGTGGATATCTGATGGCTACCACTGGGTGCACTGTTACAGCACTGTCGACTGCCTTTCCCCAGCCCATCTCAGCTCCCCAGTTTCTGGCACAGAGCTTGGGGGCAGGGCCGCCGCCTGGTAACCTGGGTCAGTTATCTGCGAATCTTCCACTATCACCCCTAGGGCGCACATGGATCTGTAGTCTCCAGACTGAGCTGGTCACCTGCCGGGACCCTCCAGGGCTTGGTTGGAGCAACCTCCACAGGACTGTGCCCAACTAGGAGTGGCTCTGGCTGCCAGTCCCTTGCTCTCCCTTGTGGGAGTTCGGGGTCTGCTCAGCATCAGCCAGTCAAGTCCTCCAGGTCTGCTTCCCCTGTCCACCGCCACACTCCTCTGATGCTGCCTCCTTGGGCAGAGGCCTCCAGGGTCATCGCAGCTGCCATGGCCACAGCACTCCGACCTTGTGTCCCCAGGTTCCAGCAACTCCTTTCACAGAGTGGGTCCGGCTCCGGGCAGAGGTGCCGCCAGTCACCCCCCTCCTTGTCTAAGTGCCTCTTTCCACTCTTTATGTGGGCTTCAATTCTTGCTTTAGATTCTTCCTGGGTCCAGAGGACCCACCTCCCTCCTTCTTGATTTCCCCATGTTGCTATATTCCAGCATTTGGACAATATCTTTCAGGGAGGCCGCTTACCCTGCTGTTTATCATTCCACCATCTTGTCAAGAATTGGCACAATGAATTTGATGATGTTGGTAGTCAACTTTATGTTACTGTAATGAATACTTGAGATAATCAATTTGAAAAGAGGAAAGGTTTGCTTGTCCTCATAGTTTCAGAGGTTTTGGCCATAGTCAAGAGGACCCATTGCTTTTTGGCCTGTGATGAGGAAGAAAATCAAACTGGGGAGCATGTGATGGAACAAGTTGCTCAACTCAGAGCCAGTCCTTTCCAGAGGACAAGGGCTTCTTCCTTCCATCAATACAGGCTAATTTATGTCTTTTTACTTTTCCCTTTCTTCTTTCTTCCTTTCCCCTTCTGAAATTACTTTTACTTTTTGAATAGTTTCTTATCCTTACAAGTATTTAGTGTAGAATTTTTTATAGTAAGAAACTGTTTCAATTCCTTACACTATGGAGATAATATGGTATTTACACATGTGAGTTTGATTTATTTCACTTATGTGTGTGTTCTCAAGTCGTGTCCATTTAGTTATAAAACTCTCGATGCTGTCTTTCTTGATAGCTGAGTAGTACTCCATTGTATAAAAGTACCACATCTTTTTTATCCATTCTTTAATTGATGGGCACTTGGGTTGTTTCCAAGATCTGGCTATTACAAATTGTGTTGCTATAAACATGGGTGCACAGATATCACTGTGGTATGATGTTTTCAATTCTTCTGGGAAAATGACCAAAAGTGGGATAGCTGGGTTGAATGGGATCTCTAATCCTAGCTTCTTGAAGAATCTCCACACTGACTTCCACAGTGGTTGCACCAGTCTACACTCCCACAAACAGTGGAGAAGTGTTCCTTTTTCCCCATAGCCCCTCCAGCATTTGTTGTTGGTTGATTTTTTAATCTTGGCCATTCTTTCTGGAGTGAGATGGAATCTCAGTGTTGTTTTAATTTGCATTTCCCGAATGACCATTGATGTTGAACATTTTTCTCATATATTTATTTGCCATTTGTATTTCTTTCTCTGAGAAGTGTGTATTCATCTCAGATGCCCATTTTTGCATTGGTGCCTTGAATTTTAAGGGCCTGATTTATTTTAATTCTTTATACATTTTAGATAAAAGTCCTTTGTCTGATGGACAATTGGCTAAGATATTTTTCCAATTTGTGAGTTTTCTTTTCACTCTGTTGGATATTTCCTTTGACATGCAAAAACTTTGTAGTAAGATGAGATCCCAGTTGTTGATTCGTTTTAGTTATCTTACATATACATATATACAGATTTATATCTTTTCCTTTTCCCTTCCCTCTTTCCCCCTTTTCCCTTCCCAATTACTTTTGCTCTTTGACCTGTTTTTTACCCTTACATAGTATTTATTACAGATTTTGGATCATATCAAATGTACTTTTTCAGTTTCTTACACTAGGGAGACAATACGGTATTTACACATGTGTGTTTGATTTATCTCACTTATGAGTATGGTCTCATGTCGTGTTCATTTACTTATAAAAGTCTCAATGCAATCTTTCTTGATGGTTGCACCAGTCTACACTCCCACCAACAGTGGAGAAGAGTTCCTTTTTCCCCACAGCCCTCCAGCACTTGTTATTGGTTGATTTTTTGAGCTTGGCCATTTGTTCTGGGGTGAGATGGAATCTCATTATTGTTTTAATTTGCATTTCTTGGATGACCATTGATGTTGAACATTTTCCTTTCAGTCTGTTGGTGATTTATTTTGATGTGCAAAAGCTTTTGAATAAGATGAGATCCCAGTTGTTCATTCTTTGAAGTACTTCCCATGCAGTTTACTTTCAGTTCATGGACTCTGCCTCAAGACTTCTGTCTAATTTTTCTTCCAGTAGATTTAGTGTTTCTGTCTTAGTATTTAGATCTTTGATCCATTTTGACTTTAGTTTGATGCATGATGATAAACATAGGTGTTATTTAAGTCTTCATCATGTGGAAAATCAGTTTTTCCAGTATCATTTATTAGAGAGGTTATGTTTATTCCATTAAAAATGTTTGGTCATTTGTCAAAGGCAGTGTGGCTGAGTGTGTTTGTAGTTGAGTCTGTATCTTCTATTCTATTCCATTGATCCTCGGGTCTGCTTTTTGGCCAGTATTATGCTGATTTTATTATAGTATCTTTGTCATTTTATTTCAGGTGAGGAATTGTGATGCCTCCTGCCTTGCATTTATTGCCTAGGACTTCCTTCGATGTTCTAGGTCTCTTGTGTTTCCAAATGAATTCTAGAAATATTTTCTCTAGATCTGTGACATACGCTAATGGTATTTTCATTGCATTAAATCAGTACAACACTTTTGGGAATATTGCCATTTTCCCTGCTGATTCTTCCTATCCATGATCAAGGGATATCTTTCCATTTTCTGAAATCCTTTTCAATTTCTTTTCTCAGCGTACTATAATTTTCAAACTATAAATCTTGTACTTCCTTTGTTAGGTTGATTCCTAAGTATCTCATTATTTTTGGATGCTATTGTGTAGGGTGTGTTTTCCCTAATTTTTCTCTTAGTGAGTTTGTTGTTTGTGTACCGGAATGCTATTCAGTTTTGATTCCGTATCCAACTCTGCTGCTGAAGTTGCTTTTTATGTCTAGAAATCTGTTTATGAAATTTTGGGGATCTTCTGTGTAGAATATAATATCATCTGCAAATAATATTTTCACTTCTTCCTTGCCTATCCTTAAATCTTTTATCTCACTGTCTCTCTGTCTCTCTGTCTCTCTGTCTCTGTGTCTCTCTCTCTCTCTCTCTCTCTCTCTCTCTCTTTGCCCATACTGGGGATCGAACTCACATGTTCGTGCTTGCCAAGCAGGTGCTTAAGCCACTGAGCCAGACTCCCGGCCCTATTTTTTTGAGGCAGGGTTGTGCTATGTAGTTCAGGCCAGCCTTGCTCACGTTGTAGCTCAAACCAGCCTCAAACTCACAACGCTCCACCTACCTCAGCCTTCCACGTGCTGGGATTAAAGGAGTGCACCACCACACCTGGCTCTCTCTCTCTCTCTTGTCTAATTGCTCTGGCTAATGTCTCCAGGACTATATTAAGTAGAAATGATGATAGTGAAAATCCTTGTCTTGTTCCTGATTTTAGATGGAAAGCTTTCAGTTTTTGTCCATTTAGTATGATATTGGCTCTTGGTTTGTCATAGATGCCTTTAATCAGATTGAGGAAGATATCATCTATTCTCATTTTCTTTAGGGTTTTACCATGAATAAGAGTTGGATTTTATCAAAAGCTTTTTCTATGTCTACTGAGATGATCATGTGATTTTTGTCTTTGACTGTGTTAATGTGGTGTATTGTGGTCTATTATGGTTGTTGATTTGCATGTGTTAGACCATTCCTGCATTCCTGGGATGGATTGTGCTTGGTCATGGTGTGCAATCTGCTTGATGACTTACTGCATTCTGTTTGCTAGTATTTTATTAAAGATTTTTGTATCCATATTCATTAGGGAGATTGGAGTGTAGTTCTTTTATTTTCGATTGTGTCTTTCCCTGCTTTTTGTATCAGGGTAATACGTGCCTCCAGGAATGAGTTAGGGAGAATTGTTTCCCTCTCAATTTCATTAAAGAGTTTGAGGAATATTGGTGTTAAATCTTAAATTTCTTGTGGAATTCAGCTTTGGATCCAATAGAACTTGTGCTTTTCTTTGTTGGTAAGTTTTTAATCACATTTTCTATTTTCTGTATTTATATTGGGTTATTCAGAATTTTTATATCTTCTTAATATACCTTTGGTAATTCATACGTCTCCAGGAATTTGTCCATTTCGTCTATGTTTTCCATACTATGAGAATATAGATTTTGAAAGTAGGTATTGAAAAACTGAATTTTCTCAGAATCTGTAGCAACTTCACCCTTTTCATTTCTATTGTGTGAATTTGAGTTGTTTCTTTCCTCTTTTTGATAAGATTGGTTGGGTGTTTATCAATTTTATTTATTCTTTCAAAGAATGAACTCTTCGATTCATTACATCTTTGTTATTTTCTTCGTCCCAATTGCATGAATTTATGGTCTAATCTTTATAATTTCCTCCCTTCTTTGGATTTTGGGCTTGACTTGCTCTTCTTTTTTTTTTTTTAGAAACTTGAGGTGTAGCATTAATTTGTTTATTTGTGTTTGTTACATTTTTCTTGATGTGAGAGTTCACTGCTATAAATTTTCCTCTGAGGACTGCTTCCATTGTGTCCTGCAGGATGCGGCAAGTTGTATTTGCATGTTAGTTCAATTGCAGATATTTTATAATTTATTCTTTAATTTATTCTCTGCCCCATTGTTTGTTTAGGAGAGTGTTATTTAATTTCCATGTGTTTATGGAGTTTTTGTGGTTTCTTTTGTCATTGCTTTTCAAATTTATTTCACTATGGTCAGATAATATGAATGGGATAATTTACATTCTCTTGCATTTACTTAAGCATGTTTTGTGGGCTAGTATATGGTCTATTTTAGAGAACATCACATATGCAGCTGAGATGCATATTCTGATGTTGGATGGAACACTGTAAACATGTACTTAGTCCATTTGTTCACAAGTTTGGTTTAGTTTTGTTATTTTTCTCTTGATTTTTGTTGTCTAGTTAATCAATCTCTTTTTCATAATGACTTCCAATGTCTTCTGTGTCTGTGTCTCCTGGACTTGTTCTGTGTGGACTGGAGGCCAGAAATGGCTGATTGCTCCTTCTTCTTGACATTTTCCTCAGTTCATCCAAATGAGGCAGTTCCAAGGCATTTCCCATATGGGCTGCCCATGTGCAGTGTAGTTGAATGGACCAGATACCTAGGTTTCTCCAAACCCAGGCTCCTGAGCAGGTGATGGGACCCAGGGCTGGCTTTTGCACTCCCTCAAATCACTGTGGTTCCCTCTGGTAGTGGAGTGTCTCTAAGCAGGGCTTTTCCACACCTGTGATTCTCCCTGAGGCACTCCATGGATGGCACCTGGGGACTGTGCTGTGCCTTCTTTAAATATTTAGTACACTGCACCAGTGAAGGCATCAGTTATGCAGTTTATCTTTGCTGGGAGTTTTTTGATTACTGTTTCATTCTCCATATTTGTTATCCATCTTGTAATAGTTTCCATTTCTTCATGATTAATGTTCTTTTTCAGGGAACCCAGATGTGATGTTCAACCTTAGAGGAGGGATGTTCTTCTTACCCTGGTCAACATATCTACTATTGGATTTTTGTTCCAACTCTAGCCTAAAACTCCTTCACTGGACCCCTAACACAAAAGCACAGCTAGCCATCAGTACCTGTCAAAATTTATGCTTCAGTTGAAGGACGCACATTACCATTCAGTTTTATTTTTATATGGCTTATGGGTATTTTGTACTTAAAGCAACAGAATTGATAGTTGTATCAGAGAAGAATTTGACCTTTCATACAAAACATTTTCTGACCTCTGACCAATGCAATCAATAATAATCAAGGATAGATCATCAGAAGACTCTAGGTATTCACAGACATAAAAATATCATACTGCCTTACTTAGTTTTGGGGCTAGAAATTATCAAGCTTTTTTAACATCAAATACTTGAAATACTATAGCAAATGTATACAATATTCAACTTAATATTCCATTCTTTGCTTATATCATTGGTTATCAATTAGGAATGATTTTACTCCACAAAGTACATGAGGCAATAATTCAATATATTTTTGATCATTGTAATTGGAACCTTACTGTTCTGAGTGCACAGTCACCAGACATGCTGCTAAACTTCTTACAATGCACAAGATTTCCCCCCACAAAAACAAGGTATCATTCACCCAAAATCTCAGTAGTGCTAACATTGTCCAACCCTTCCTCAAAATTACTTGTAATTATTTATTTGGATGTCTGTACACTAGAAAATGGGAACTGTATCAGTCAGTTTTTACTATAGAAACAGATATAAGACAAGATTTACAAATATATAAGAAATTATAAGATTGGTTTACGATGGTCACTAATAGGGTTGGGTGAGAAAACATGCAGAAGGTGTCTGCACACCAGAGACTGAAGGTTTCAATGCAAGGTCTGGAGTTCACTGCAGTATCCCATGCAAGTCCATGTCAGGAGGTCGACAGGTCTGAGATGAAAGGCTAAAGAGTCTCTGAGAGAAATTTGAAGATTCTATGTTGGAAGGCTGAAGAGTCTATGATAGAAGTCTGAAGGGTCAGAGGTGGAAGCCAAAGAGTGCTCTGGAAGTCAGTAGATAATGACACAGATTACAAGCTGAAGACAAAGAGTATAGCTTCTGTGAAGTACAGAAACAAGCCAATCCTTCCTCATTTTCCCTTCACACCATCCAGGTGATAAGTTGTCCTAGAGCTGGTCTTCTACACCCTAGGGTGTAAAATTGCTGGCCAACTTAGTTAAACTACTAAACTTCTAAGGTGATGAAATGAATCAAGTATTACTGGAGTGATACAACTATTTCAAGAACTCTTGAATCTGAGTTGGCATTAACAACCAAGGGCTATAATCATTATCATAGATCCCTCAACACTTGAGTGAAGATATATAGGATCTAAGTAATAAATGGATTCCAGTCCAAATTCAATTTATAGTAAATATACACACTAAACCAAGTCCTCAAAAGACCTCATTGTAATGTTTATATTTGTTAGTTGTCATGAAACCTGAGCTGAGTTTTGGTCTATGGAACAAGATATACCATAATACGGAAAACCTTGTGGAAGCTTCTCAGAGTCTCCTCTTCCAAATCTAGGCTTATGTAGCAAATAAATTAAATAATATTACAACCACAGTGGAATAGCACTGGTTACTGGCTTCTTTAAAGATTATACAGAGGTAAGAGAAATGGTTACTATGATGTTCCATTTAGTTCACTAGCCCGTTTCTTAGAAAAATAAGACAATAGTAGACTGAAGCAAATAGTAAGTCTCAATGGTAGCTGTTGCACCAAAATTTATACCTTTTCTAGAGCTGATTAACTAGACCACTAAAATTTGTTGCATGGCCATTGATTTATTGAATTTCTTTTCCATCATACCAATGAAATCCAGAAGCCATTTTCATTCACTTACATAGATAATGATCTATATTTTCACAGGTACAATTAACTTATTTATATTTTAAAAATGCAGTTTCAATTATTCTGAATTTTATAAATGTTCCACAGAGTATCATATTGATACTCTCTATTGATGAGATCATGTTAATCAGGCAAGACTTAAAATAAAGGGTGACTACTGTGAAAGCATTAATAAGGTATACAAACACCAGGAAGTGAGACATAAACCCCATAAAGATTCAAGAACTCTCATTATGTATTGTAAACACATACCAATAAAAGTTTTAAAAAATTTAAGTGTTAAATATTAATTGGAGTAGTTATGCATAGTAAAGACAGTACATAATTTGGAAAAAGAAGGCAGAGGAGGAGGAGGAGCAAAACTCTGAAACATTATTAAATATTTTATGACACAGTGATCTGGGACTTGTTAGGAAAATTTTTCAAAATAAATCATAACTTATTTCATCTTGCATCTCACCACTAAGAAGAGAGAACAATGCCTGGTGGGAGCTCTAGAGGTAACACATTCCACATTTTGGGATGCCACTTCAATATATTACCTAATGACACAAAAGGCTGCCAACTTCACAGGGCTCAGAGCAGAAAATGCTCTTTGGAAGGTCCAAGATGCTGTGTAAGTAGTCATGTCGCTTGACATATGTGACCTAGAAAACTCCAGATTACTCAAAGTACCAGAGATGGAGGGGATGTCATATGACATTTATTACAACTTCCAGTAAGATAAGCACATTATAGACATGTGTTATGGAACAAAACCATATGACCTTCAGTAGAAAACTATACACCATTTGAAAATTAGTCTCTATCATACTATTGAGCCCTGGTATACTTGAATAATTCATTGTAGAGCATCATATAGTCATATGTCCAGAACTATCCATCACAAACTGAGTTCTAAGAAATCATAGGCTGAGCTATAATGTATTATGGGCCTAGAAGCAATTTACCATATCATGGGTGTATTACATCTGGGATTGATTATGAGCAGGGCCAGAAGCTGAAAGTAGGTAACATGAGTAAATGGATAAAATTTCCATGATATCTGTCTCTGTTGCATTTGAGCCATTTTCTCCATCCTTACTGTGGTCACATTGTTGGTGATCATTGCTGTGGACTGGATGCAGTTTGAATGTGTCCCTCAAAGATTCATTTTACAGAATCTTGATTACCCCATGTGGTAGTAATAAGGTAGTGGAATGTTTCATAGATGGGTCTCAGTAGAGGGTGATTAGGTCATTGGAGGTTCGATTCTGCCATCAGGAAGGATGAAACTAGTTCTGGTATCTCAGTAAGTTCCTGAAAGAATGAGTAGTTTTTAAAAGAGAAAGCCTGGTCCTCGAATCTCTGTGGCATCCCATCTTGTCCTGTGATCACTGCTTTATGGAATACTGCCATTATGATGCAATCTCCACTATAAAACTCTCACCAAAGTCCAAGCAGATGAGATTGTCAAATCACAAACTTTTAGCCTCCAAAAATGTGCTTAATCAACCTTTATACTTTACAAAGTACCAAGCATAATGTATTTTTATAGCAACACAATGAACTATTACCATGGTTATAGTGATAGGGTTTCTCTTATAATTAGCTGATAGGTGAAAAAAAAGGGCAAGCTTGGTTCATTGATGAATCAGTTCATTATATGTTTGCAAACCCAAAGTGAATTTCTTATGTCCTATTACCCTTCCCAGGAATACTTGGAGCCCAAACATATATTTCAAGGGAAATTTCCTTAATGGATAGATCTTTGAGTATTACACACAGTCATTCAATTTTTCTGAAAAAATAAGTGGTCTGAGTTGAGAGTATATAAGAATTTATGGCTGTGAAAGATTGAAAGATCAAGCATAAAACTGTCTCAGAAAATAGTATGTGATATACCAAAGGTAGTATGGATATATGTGTAGAAGTGGTCATCAAATGCAATGATCTTCAATTACAAGCCTTCCAGCCATCTTCAGGCATGAAAATACGCTAATAAGGAAGTAAACGTAATGATTTGGCAAGTTGACATTGTCTAACGTCTGACATTGACAACCCCAGTGTGGACATAAAAAATAAAATAAATGGAATATCCTAGGTGGCGGGAATGGAGGCTACTCATGGGCTAAATGGAAAAGAGTCTCACTTAGGAAGACTGATTTAGTTACTGTCCTTGCAAAAAATACAACCTAGGAGCAACAAAGACTGATGCTGTGTCACTAATGTACAATCATCCCTCAAGAATAACAGGCGGTCTCTTATTGGCAAATTGATTACATTGGACTCCTTTTTTGGACAGGTTTTGATTCACATTAATGGAAACTGACACATATCCTGGGTATTAGTGTAGCTTTTCTGTTTACATATCTTCACCATCTGAGTGTTTACCTTACCACTATCTGAATGCTTACCTTATCACTCTCTGAATACTTATACAATACGTGTAAGCATTGACACATGACACATGATCCTATGTAGCATTGCTTCAGACGACAAAATTCACTTTACAGCAAAGTAGGTATAGCAGTGGTGCATTATCATAAGATCTACTGTTTCTCTCAAATCATACTGCCCACAAATCGATGGTTTAATAGAGCAATACAGCAACCTTTGGAAAGTGATTACTATACTGAGGATGATACTATATGAAGTGCTATCTGAGGGTGTAGCATACGTCTTAAAACAATGACTAGTATGTGATGCTGTGTACATAGTATTTAGATTACATGAATCTGAAAGCTAAAGGCTAGAATTATGGAGTAGCTCTGCTTATCATAATCTCTGAAACATTCAATTTGGAAAATGTGTACAGATGGTCCCTGAATTACAATGGTCCTATTAAGGAATTTTCAACTTTATAATCACGAAAACTACATGCATTCAGAAGAAACCATACACCACATTTTGAATTTTGGTCTTCATTTGAGCTAATATGTAGCACAATATCTTCTCATGATACTTGAGAACAGAAGTGAGCTACAGTTTCCAGTCAGGCACATGATCATGAAGGTTAACAACTGATGCTTTACTGTTTTGCTAAACTACAATGTTCAGTGAGTTGAATGTGTTAAATTCATTTTTAACTTACAGTATTTTCTTTTTTTTAACTTACAGTATTTTCACTTCATGGTGAATTTATCAGAATACACCAAGTCTCTGAAAATCTAAACTTTACACGTTTAGAGATCCTGACTCACAGAAAGGGGTTGCCTGTACTATGGGAGATTTCAAGTGTCTCAGCACACTTCAGGGTTTTCAGGTTTCTCATTCTAAATAAACACCGAAGAAAAAGACTCACTATTTTAACAAGGGTAATGTACATAATCCTGATCACAAGTATACAGAACTTCTATTATATATTGAAAGTGGAGAAGAATACATATCATACTCAGTGTACTAGAATGTCTCTTGTTACTCTTGTTCGTTTCTTATGATAAATGAAAAATTGAAGCATTCATGGGGTGAGAAGAACTTAGTAAGGAGAGGCTCAGACTTTTGAGGGATGAAGGTCTAAATTACTATTACCACATCAAATATCCACTTAGAAAAATAAAAATGTTAGGTGACTGTGAGATAGCAAAAGGATATTACAGTTGTCGATTGTGACCATGTGACCAGGTACTGTTTCAGGGGCTGTGATTAATCCCACTAACCTTTATCTTGTGGATTCCCTTAAGGGAAAAACAAGATCAGCAAGAATCCCAGGACAATTGTTTTAATAATTTATTATGTTGACCAAATGAATTGAAGGAGTACAAAAAGTAAACTATATTGGGAAAATGTGATTGAAGAGTTGTGCTACTCAGGTTCTTTATTAGGATTGTGATGCTAATTCTCACAGCTATTATTGGTACATTTTTGACTTACAATGACTTGACATATGAATTTTTAGCTTTATGATTTTATGTACTGTATGTGTATTTGTGTTATGACTTTATCAGCCAATAATTTTTATCATAAGTAACCCCATAATAAGTTGAGGAGCATCTGTATTGGCAACTGAGTTCTTTTACGTTAGTCCCATGCTGAGACTCTCTCTCTACTGAAGAGAGCTACCTAGAACTAAATCATGCCCAAACCCCATGGACAAGTTGTATCCAGTGTTTGCTCTGATGATCAACCTATTTTCTTATAGGTGGGATTACTCTGAAAGGTTATTACCACTTCAGAGTACACTATGAAATCATAAAGTCTCTGTAGCAACTTATCAGAATCAAACTCCTCCCTCTTCTTAATCCTAAATTCTACAAATATTGATGTTGATGGTACTTCACAATAAAAGTTCTAGATGCAAACTTGATTCTCCAGTTGGATTTCCAGGAAAACTGATCTGAGCCGCTACATATTTGGTTCTGTATGTTAATTTGGTTGGTATTTTAGTTTTCTATTGTTATACAAAAATATTGGAGGCTAGGTATTTTGTAAAGAGGTGATATTAATTCAACTTATGGATCTTGAAGTTCAAGAATATGGTACTGGTTTCCTAGTAAGGGCCACGTGGGCTGTATGACAAAGTTATGAAGGGCATCAAAGGAGTAATGTTTACAAGACAGAGATAACATAGCCAGAGGAATTCAGAGATCAGCTTCATTCTTTATAGCAACATGCTACATGTGCAATAATTGGGATCCCACAAAAGAAATATTAGTTCCTGATTAAGGTAATGCCCCCACTGACCTATTCACCATCTACAAGGCACCACCTCATAAAATGTTTGACAGTCTCTCAGCATCATCTCACTGAATGCTAAGTTCCACCACATGAATCTTTCAAGGACACACTGAAACTATGTCCAAAACTTTTTTTGAATTTTAAAAAATTTTTTTTCGTGCAGAGAGTTGAACTCAGGACCCTGCACTTCCTAAACAGGCACTGCTGAGTTTTAGATATACATAGTGATCACGTTCATCATAGGGAGTTTGTCCCTGCACATGATAAATTTTTGTTCTTTTTTTACTTCATTTCCCTTCCCTCCCTTCAACATCTCTTCCTCTCATTATTTACAAAATCTTTGTTTCCATTTTTCTTTCTCTTTTTCCTTTTTCTTTCCTTCCTTTACCCCTCCCTATTTGAACTCCCAGTTCCCCTACCCATTTGAACATTTTCTCCCTATTTCACTATATCTATTATACATTTTGATCCTTCTTTACACTTTCTGTTTTACACACCAGAGAAACAATATGCTATTTACACGTGTGTCCAATTTATTTCAGTTAAGAGTATGATCTCAAAGTGCATCAATTTACCTAGAAATGGCTCAAGTTTGTCTTTCTTTGTAACTAAGTAGTACTCATATATATATATATATATATATATATATACATATACATATATATATATATACATATACATATATATATATGTATATTCATCAGATAATGAGCATTTGGGATGTTTCTAAGATTTAGTTATTACAAACTGTGTGGCTATCAGAAGGGGAAGAGCTGAATCAAATGGAACCTCTACTTTTACTATTCTGATGAATCTCCACACTGATTTCCACAGCGATTGCACCAGTTTACACTCCCACCAACAGTGAAGAAATGTTCATTTTTCCCAGATCCCCACTGACATTTTTTATTGGTTGATTTCCTGATAATAGCCATTCTTACATGAGAAATATTAAAAAGAATCAACAACATAGATCTCATCATATAAAAGCTTTTTTTTTTTTTTTTTTTTTTTTTTTTGCGGCACCGGGCATTGAACTCACAACCTCGCGCCTGCCAGGGCAGGCGTTTAAGGCACTGAGCCAAACTCCCGGCCCTGGTTTTTTGAGGCAGGGTCGCACTATGTAGCTCAGGCCGGCCTTGTGCTCGCGTTGTAGCCCAAGCCGGCCTTGAACTCACAACGCTCCGCCTACCTCAGCCTCCCGAGTGCTGGGATTAAAGGCGTGCGCCACCACGCCCGGCTCATATAAAAGCTTTTGCACGGAAAAAAAAAATCACCAATGGAGTGAAGAGACAACTCACACAGTGGGAAAAAATTTGCCAGCTGTTCCTCAGACAAAGGACTAATATCTAGAAAATAAAAGGAACTTTAAAAAATTCAGATCCCCCAAAGTTAAAGATTCAGTCCAAAAATGGCCATCTGAAATCAACAGACAACTTCCCAGATGAAGTACAAATACCAAATAAATGTATTAAAAATGTTCAACTTCACTGGTCATTTGAGAGATGCAAATTAAAACAACATGGTGAATTTTACTGTATTTTCTCTATCTACACAATCCTATTATTCATGATGACATTTTATGCCTTCTCTCTGAAGTATTCTGCCATTTATAACTGTCCCTAGCCTAACTGCAATAGTTAAGGCTTCTAAGTAAATTGTTGAATAGAAGTGGTAATAGCAAGCATTGTTCTCTTATTTCCTATCTCAGAAGGGCAGCTACAACACCTTTGAATATGATACTTGTTGTACCTGTTGGGAATAAATATCGCCCAGATTAAGAACATTTTTGTTTCTAGTTTGCTAATAATTCTTTTTTTGTTCTGAATAGATATTACCATTTTTCAAACAGTTTCCATGCATCTATTGACATGACCAGAAATTTTTCCTTTATAATTTTGATGTGGTATACATTATCTAAAATTTGTAGTAGAAAGGTTTTTATTGTGTTTTAAAATTTCATTCATTTGGAATATGGTTTTGATTTTTGGCAAAAGCACACAATTCAGTAACTATCAACTTAAATTAAGATAAAAAACAGTTCTCGCACTTGAAAAATTTTTCTCCTATACTTATTTGTACTTCTGTCCTCATTAAATCCCAATCGATGGCAATCACTGATCTGTTTTTGGTTCCTGTAGATTTGACTTTTCCTGATTGCCACTTAAACTGAATCATGTAATAGATACAACTGGAACTCTGACTCTTCACTATGCATAATGAATTTGAGATTCATTCAAGTGTGGTAGTCAATAGATTTTCTTTCTATACCAAAGTAGTATTCCACTATAAGGAAGAACCATGCTTTATCCATGCAGTCTCTGAAGAAATTTTCCAGCTTGTGCCATTATAATTAAGTCACTATAAACATTTGTATATGGGATACATTTATAGACAAAAGTTCTTCCTTCACTTGCATCAATAACCAGGAGTATTACTAGTTACTGGGCCAGAAAGTGGTGATATGCCAAAATTTGTAACAAATATACAAAATTAGCCAAAGAATCTCAGACAGTTTAGATTCCCAAAATCAGTATTTGAGAGTTCTCATTTCTCTGCACCTTAGTAAGCCTTTGGTATTGTCATACTTTTTATTTCAACCATTCTAGTAGGTGTAATATTATCTCAATACTAGTTTAATTTGTATTTCACTAATGATTTACAATGTTATCATCTTTCCATGGACTTATTTGCCACTCATCTATCCTCTTTGAAGAGATATAATTTTCAAATATTTTGTCCATTTTTACTAAATTATTGTTTTCTTATTATTAAGTTCTGATAGTTCTTTATTCTGGAAACAAGTCCTTTATGAACTATGTGCCTTGAAAATATTTTCTTCCAGACTGTGACTTTTATTTATCATCTCATGTGTCTTTCACAGTGCAGAGTTTTCATTTTTTTATTTTTTGGAATCATGCTTTTGGTATTATATCTAAGAAACTTTTCTCTATTCTATGATCTCCCCTAATTTTCTCCACGCTTTCTTCTAGCAGATTTATAATTTGGAGCTTTATTATTAAATCTGTGATTCATTTGTCATTGATTATTGTATTTATTACTTGCAATCATGTTTTGTATTATTTGAGGCTAGTAGGTGCAATATTTGTTGAAATTACCACTGATTCTGTAGTGTTTGCACTAGTTAACATCCCCACCAACAGTTTAGAAGGCTTTCTTTTTCCTTTCAGCCTCATCAGAGTTCGTTATTGTTTGATTTCTACATCATAGCCACTCTTTCTGAATTAAGATTATATTACAGTGTTGTTTTAATTTGCATTTCTCTAATGGTCAAGAATATTGAAACTTTTTTCATTGGTACTGCTTCTGAGAAATGTCTATTCATTTTGATTGCCCATTTTTAATGAGATCATTTACTTTGGAGGATTTAATTTTTTTGAGCTCTTTATATATTTGAGATGTTAGCCCTCTCTCCAAAGAATAGCTAGCAAAATAATTTCCTACTATGTGTGCTGTCTCTTCATTCTTTTGGTTGATTCTTTGATGTGCAGAAGCTTTTTAATTTGCTATAACATCATTTTTTGATTCTTGGTGCTATTTCTTGTACAAATGGGGTTCTGTTCAGAAAGGCCTTGCCTAGACATTTGACTTCAAGGTATTTGCTTATTTTGTGGTCCATGCATATTAAGTGTTTGTGAGTTAGCATTTAGTTACTTGATCAATTTTTATTTTAGTTTAGTACATGGTAAAAGATATGGGACTAGATTCAATCTTCTGCATGTGGATAACTGGTTTTCCTAACACCATTTATTAAATAGGCTATCTTTCTTTCATGGTATGTTTTTGTCCCCTTTGTCAAATATCAAATAGTTTAATGTGTTTGGCGTTTTTCTGTATCCATTGTTCTGTTCAGTTGATCCTCATGTCTGCTTTTGTGCCAATATCATGCTATTCTTGTCACAGTAGCTTTGTAATAGAAATTCAAGTCTTTAATTCTGTGGGCTCCTGCTTTGCTCTTTGTACCCAGCATTTCTTTTGCTATTCTGGGTATCTTCTGGTTCCATAGGAATTTTACGATGGCTTTTTTCAGGTCCATGAGAAATATTGTTGTAATTTTGATTGGGTTTGCATAAAATTTGCATATGAATTTTGGAAATATGATTGATTTCTCTGTATTTGTTCTGCCTATTCATAAACAGGATGTCTTTCAATTTTCCAAAGTCCTCTTTGACTTCCTATTTCAAAGTCCTATAGTTTTTGTTGTAGATGTCTTTACCTTCTTTAGTTAGGTTAATTCTTAAGTATTTAATTTTCTTGTGGTACTGTGAATGGTATGATTCCCTAATTTTTTTCCCAGTGGGTTCACTATAAGTGTAAAGGAATGCTACTGATTTTTTTTTTTGAGTCAGGGTCTCCCGATGTAGTTCATGATGACCTTCAGCTCGAAAATTAGCCCCTGCTGGCCTCAAATCACAGTGATTCACTTGCTGGGAATACAGACATGCAGCACCATCACACAGCCTGTTATTGATTTTTGGATGTTGATTTTGTATTTTGCTACACTTTTGAATTTGATTATTAGTTCCAAGAGTCTTTTGGTAGTTTTTGTGTGGTCTTCTATGTATAGCATCATGGCATAAGCAAATAATTATACATTGATTTCTTCCTTTCTGATACATAACTTTTTTTCTTACCTAATTGTTCTTGCTAATGAGAGTGCTATGATGAACGTTAGTGGTTATAGTGGACATCCTTAACTTGTTACTGATGTTAGAAGAAAAGTTTTCAGTTTTTACCATTTAATAAAATGTTGCCAGTAAATTTAGCATAAATGACTTTTATCAAATTGAGATAAGGTTCTTCTATACCTGTTTTTATCATGAAAGAATATTCAATTTTGTCAAAGATTTTTATATTGAGATCCCATGTGATGTTTTTTGTCCTTGCTTCTGTTTACATTAGGAATTACGTTTGTTAATTTGCATATGTTGAACCATCTTTTCATCCTCGGAATGAAGCCTACTTGGTCAAGATGTCTGATCTTTTTGATAACTTGTTGCATTCTCTTCATCAGTATCTTGTTGAGGATTTTCACACTTGTATTTATTAAATAGATTTGTTAATAGTTATCTTTGTGGGTTGGATTTTTGTGTAGCTTTGGAATCACCATAATGGTGGCTTCCAGGATTTATTTTGAAGTATATTTCTCTTCCATTTTTATTAAAAATTGGGGAATATTCGTTTTAAAAGATCCATGAAGAGTTTAGGGAATTCAGCAATGAATCCCTCCAGATATGGTCTTTTCTTCCTCAGTAAGATTTTTATTACTACTTCAATTTCATTGATCTTTATTGGATTATTCAGAGGTTTTAAATCTTTTTGCTTTAGTTTTGATAATTCATAAATATCTATGAATCTATCAATATCTTCTGAACCCTCCAATTTTTTCACATACAGATTTGGGAAGTAGTTGTTAATAATCTTTTTTATCTTGGCAGTATGTGTTGTGATTTCAAATTTTATCATTTCTAACTGCATTGATTTGGGTCTTTCCTCTCATTTCTGTTGTTAGATTTTCTAAGAGTTTGCCTATTTTGTATATTCTTTAAAGAACCACCACTTCACTTAATTAATTCATTGTTCTACTTTATGGTCTCAATTTTATTGATTTTTTTCCTCTAACCTTTATAATTTCCTTCCTTGTACTAGCATTGGTTTTGGATTGTTCTTGATTTTGTAGTGTCTTGGAAAGCATCATTGTGTTATTTCTTTGGGCTTTCTCTTTTTTGCAATGTGGCCATTCACAGCTATAAACTTTCCTTTCAGGACTGCCTTCAGTGTGTTACATAAATTCCAGCAAGTTGTACTGGCATTATCAATTAGTTCTAGAAATTATTTAATTTCTTACATAACTCGTTAAGAGTGTACTACTTCATTTCCATGCATTTGCGTAACATTTCTGTGATTTCTTTTGTTGTAGATTTCAAAATTCATTGCACTATGATCTGACATTATGTATAGTGTAATTTGAATTTTTTTACAATTATTAAGTTTGCTTTTTTGGGCTAGTATGTGGTCTATTTTGGAGAAAGGTCCATATGTCACTGAAAAGAAGTGTTTTTTTTTTTTTTTTTTTTTTTGGCGGCACCGGGCATTGAACTCACAACCTCGCGCCTGCCAGGGTAGGTCCTTAAGGCACTGAGCCAAACTCCCGGACCTGGTTTTTTGAGGCAAGGTCGCACTGTGTAGCTCAGGCCGGCCTTGCGCTCGCGTTGTAGACCAAGCCGGCCTCGAACTCACAACGCTCCGCCTACCTCAGCCTCCCCAGTGCTGGGATTAAAGGCGTGCGCCACCACGCCCGGCTGAGAAGTGTATTTTCTGTCATTGAGTGGAGTATTCTGTAGATAATTATTAAGTCCTTTTGTTTGAAGGTTTTGTTCACATCTGGTATTACTTTGTTTATTTTTTTTGGTCCAGTTGATATCTCTATTATAATGGGGTATTGAGATCCCTCAGTATAATTATTTTCATCTGTTTTATTTAATGTCCCATTGTATAGAAGTCCCTTTACCCATCTTCATTGCTGTCCGGAAATTTTTAATTTGTAATTCCATGGAATTGTTATTTGAATTTTAGTGAATTAATTCAAATCTACCACTTCCAGTGAAACCCACAGTGAGAATAAAGACGTATTTATAATTATGGGCTGCCAAGGGATCCTGAGTCTGACCCAGAAGAAGATTTATTGAAAAAAGACCTCAACCCAAGGCCTAACCTGGGTTTTACTAATTGGTGAAGAGGGGAGTGGCTAGAGGATGAGTGACTGTGAGAATGTTGGAAATTATGTGAGTACTGTGAGCTGGGCTAGCTAAGTGGCCAGAAAGTACCTCTGCAATATGCAGAGAGAAGTATATGCAGAAAGACAAATCTGCATAACACGATGGAGGTAGTATTTAATGTTTAAGAGGCTGGTACTTCAGTTATGGTATGCAAACATTTTCTGCCCTGGGAAGTCATAGCCTTTATCTCTAGGCTCAAACCAGTTGACAACCCTGGATCACTGGCTCTGAACACTTAGGTAGATGCTGAGGCAGGAAAACAGCGACTGTCATCTGGCTTCAAGAATTATGCATCAGTACTTCAGTTATCCCTTTTTACATTGCTTAGAGTCAGTTAAGGGAAAAGTAAATAGCTTACCTAGCTCAGTATATATCAGTATATGGAGATAGGGTGAAGTTTTGCCAAAGTAGAGGTAATTGCTTTTTATTCAAGGGAAGTCATTCAGGCGGTCTTGTAAACAGCTGTACTTTGTTAAATAAAGTTGTGTATGCTATATTTTGGTGCATATATATTAATAATTGTATCTATTCCTGCTGGATTGTTCCCTTAACCAATATGTGGTGACCTTCTTTGCCTCTTTTGTTTGGTTTTGTTTTAACGTCCACTTTGTCTGAATATAGAGTAGCTATACCTGATGTTTTTTGCTTCCCTTTGCATAGAATAGTTTGTCATCCTTTAATTTTTAATCTGTGGGGTTTTTTGGGGGGACAGTTGAACATGTTTTGTGTATGTAACATACCATTGAATTTTATGTCTTGATCCATTGTACTAGTCTGTGTTTTTTATTGGGTAATTGAGACCATTAACATTAAGAGTTATTATATAAAGAATTAAAAAAAATCAGGCCCCTAAAATTCAAGGACCCAATCTAAAAATGGGCATCTGAGATGAATACACACTTCTCAGAGAAAGAAATACAAATGGCAAATAAATATATGAAAAAATGTTCAACATCAATGGTCATTCGGGAAATGCAAATTAAAACAACGCTGAGATTCCATCTCACCCCAGAAAGAATGGCCAAGATTAAAAAATCAACCAACAACAAATGCTGGAGGGGCTGTGGGGA
>RJWM01017216.1:0-43616 GCA_004363535.1 Dasyprocta punctata | reverse complement strand
GCCTTTGAAGTTCTTAAAAGTATTCTTCTTAGTATCAAATTAACATTCATAACCAAATCTTTGGTTCCCATTTCTTAGACCTTTACCACATTTTAGAAAATTCTTGCTTTTTCTTAATACATTGTACATGATATGCTTAATAACAAAGCTATATTAAAATGAAACACATTTTAGTCTTTAAATTCTTATTAGCCAGATTTTCCCAGGAGGATGTGTCAGCTCTAATTACATGATGGCAAATTATATCCCACATGTCTAATGTGACCAACTCCTTGTTTCTGTAAGTAAAGTTTGACTGAAATACAATGCAGTCATTTGTGTAGGTATATGGTTGCTTTCATACAACACTGAAAGAATTGAGAAAGTGTAACAAAAACCATATACCCAGAAAGCCTAAAATATTTACAAACTGAGGCTTTAAAAATAAAGCTTACTAACCCCTAAGATAAAACATCATATTCTCATCCCGACATACCTGACACAGGTGGGTATGGGTTTCACATCTCCTGCTCCGTGCATGGGTGGAGGTGGAGGTGGTTCATGTGGTCTGACTAAGACCCTTTCCTCAGCTCTAGTCAGAAGCTCACTCATCTGACTAAATGGCAAGGCAGAAAGGGAGTAAGATCCATCCATATGATCCACGTAGGTTTGAGGTCTGAAAGAAATATATACAATATAAGTGTATTTTTCTTGAACTATTGAGGAAATAAAATATAAAGATTTTTTTTTTTTTTTTTTTTTTTTTTTTGCCCTTTGGTACAGGGAATTGCACTCAGGACCTCACACTTGCCAGGCAGGTGCTGTGCTGTCGAACTATATCCCTGGTCCAAAGTTTATCCTTAGAATGTCAGTATTATAACTGCTTTTAAAAAACTTACAGAAATTTATTACATTAATACTACTTTTAAAATACAGAACACTGTTCACGCTGTAACTTTCCCTTGCTAATTAGGTTTATTGTGACTACCATTACAACTAGTTTAGGTTTGTTTTCTTATTTTAGATAGAACATTAATTCGATTTGTAAGAATTTTTAATAGTCTTACATAATCTTATAAACATGAAAATAATTTGTAGCAAATCATGTTTGAAATTATCACCCCTATTTAATTTATTTTCTTTACAAGATGCTGCCACTGACAGAAAGATAGTATATGAAAAACAGAATTTTCTACCACTTGGGTTTATTTTATTTGTGACTTCCAAAGTCTTGCACCGAGGAAAATGGCCTCCGCCATTCCAGCACCATAAAATGGCTAGATACCCTGCTTTTGTCCTTTCAGTGTTTCAGAAGTATAAGAATACAATACTTAGAAAACAGCTGGGTAATACAGTAACTTGTGATTTAGATCAGACTTAAGCAATATTCCAGCTTACTTATGTGAAGGTTTATATTTACTGATTGCAGTGCATGCTGAGAACAAAGCTGGATTTAACAGATGTGCACAGGCAAATGAGAAATCATATTTACATTAGTAGGTCAGATACATACTTTAATTATGTAATAGTAACAGAAATGTTTGTCTACAGATTATTAATTTTTTAATCTCAAATTTCAGTTTCAATAGTAAAGACAGTACCTCTCAGATATACATTCCTCTTATAATAGACTAAGATATTTTACACTTCTGGCCAATAACATACATGTATTATTCAGAAGAAAACAGTAAGCTCTTTTCCATTAAAAAACCAACATGACAACACACAAATGAATTTCTTCAGAGATGTATCCCAGTATAATGTGTTCTCTATTGTGGCATGTTACTTAGATTAGGGCCCCCGGCCAGTAAGAAAAGTAAAGGGTCTATTTGTATTTCTGCAAAAGAAGATTAATAATTTTGTTTGATAGTTCTGATATATCTGAGGTAGGAAAAGTAGCATCGGAGGCCAGAGAATAGAAAAAGGAAAAACAGAACCCCATCTCAACTCTTACTTGCAAAAAATAATAATACTTCAAAAAATTTCTCAACCCTATTTTATTATGAAAGTCTAGCAGACTCTGCCTGAAATACTGAGAGGGAGCTGAAACTGCAGATGAAAGCTAAAACAACCCTAAAAATCATTCACTCCAACCACCAGTTTCTACAAATGACAAAAATAAAGCACAAGTATGAAAATGATCTTCCCGAGGTGAGGTATCAGTAGGCTCAGTGGTCAGAGATTTGAAATCATCTTACAACAAGGTCTTTCAGTTCAATAGTTCAAGGACCCACAACTTAGAAGTGCAAATATCACAAATAAAGCACTGTCATATCTTTACAAAAAAATAAACAAAATAAACAAAGAGAAACCTTGTTTCAAAATGAGAGGCTGGGCCATTAGCAACTTCGATATGCTTATGTAAGAGATTAGCATCGTCTTCAGCCAGCTCTGGACCTTGGGCCAGCTTCTGCCATTCTCTCCGCCTGTCATGAGGTGCTCTTGGCACTTTCTCTGGTTCATGAGGACGATCTAGATTTTTCTGCTATAGCAAATTTATGAAACAAAGCCAAATTTTTAAGTGTTAATTTTTTTAAATGAGGTTACAACAAAATCCTAACATCAATATTGAAAAAAACAATGTACTACTCAACAGAAATCAGGATCTTTACATGACAAGAAAAAGAAGTGTCTTCCACAGGGTAGAAGGTATTGAAATATCAAATACCCAAAGAGGGATGATAGCATACATGAATGAAGCCAGGCAGGTGTAAGATGGGGGCATTTGGCAAATCAGACAGGCAAGTCCACCTAATGAATTCTAGTTCAAAAAATTAAACACTCCTGTGTTTGGCAAACAGAATGGGCCTACAGATATTATTTAGCTTGCCAATCACCAGCTTTCAAATTCTGGCTAGAACACAGAAGGCACTGTCTAGCACTGAATATGGTAACAAGAGGGCATTATGGATTGGGCAGAATAGGATAGCTATAGAAGAAACAGGAATGATGAAAACAGACGGTGCTCGTCAAAATTTTGCCTGAATTCATTTTGTTTCTCCTTTTTATATTTCCAGTTATTATTAAAATGAAACAAAGCAAATGCAAGTGAATTTTATTAGAAAGTGGAAAACGATGACCCAGCAGACAGATAACAGAAGTACAGTGAGAATATAATCTTTCCAAAATATTTAGAAAACACTTAGGATAGCTCTATGGCAAGGAAATAATAGTGTAATTTGTTTACCAGTATCTGTACAATATTCCCTTGTTTCTTTGTACTGGAATCCCCTTTTTTCCCTGGTCTACTCAATTCCTAATTATTCTTCAAGATTCATCATAAGCTTTGTTTCAAGTGTTTACCACCCTCTCTGCTGGCTAAAGCAGATGCTGTCTTGTGCTACCCAAACCCTACATGCATACCTGTTACGGCACTTACTATACCATACTATAATAATTGTAATTGCTTATCTGCCCCCATTAGTGATCTTTATAGTTATAAAAGTTTCCATGTATAGACCCAACAAAATAAGACTGTCAAAAGTACAGGATTAATCTAGTTCCACACACAAAACAAACATAAATACACAAAAATAACTTTAACTTTAAAATCTCCTCCAATACCTTCTGCTTCCTCTTTTCTTTCCTCTTATCCTCTGTATCTTGCAACATTTTTTCTTTCCATAGATCAAAGAAATATGAAGGATTGGTATAAAACTTCAAACCTTCTTTACCATCATCTCTGCAATATAGCATTTAAAATGTATTAGTAAGATAGATAATCAGAACAGAAAGAATTTTTTAAAGAAATGTTTTCTCTCTCACATTAATAAACTATAGCCATGTTAAAATATTGCTAAATAGAATACTGCAGCAATACAAAATTTCTTACAAATCAGAAAGGAAACTAAAGAAAGTAGAAAACCAAATACTTTTCAGAGATGGAATTAATAAAAGTTAATTAAAGTGCAACTGGGCAACTTTCATCCTTAACTTCTGCTGAATACCAAATTATATACAAGTCCTTTGAGAAATTTCAATAATTACAAATAATTCTGCTACAGTCAAAAGCCTGAAAAATAGTAACATCATTCAGAAGAGAAATTTTTCTGCCAAGACTCTTTATTATCTTACTAAATCCAACAGAGACCACCTAACAGCCATCCTAACAGTAACATTTATAGCCAATGACCTGCATACTGATTTAGTTTCAAATAACTATTTGAATACCATTTTATTCAAGATGTGTTGTGCATCTTAAATTACCAACTTGACAAATCATGAAAGAACTCCAAAAAAAGGCTAATTCCAGATTTTAAGTGGTAAAAAGCATTTTTGAAACAGATAATATACATTCTTTATGCAAAGACTTAACATATATGCAAAGAGTAGCTAGAAGCAGAAATGATAAAATTTATTAGTTGTTTATTTTTCATCTGATTAAAAATTAAAAGGACATTAACAACTCCTTGACCCTTCATATTACTATGTGTGCCAGTGGCTTTTCCTAATAACACTTGTCAAAATAACTCCCTTAAACAGGTCCTGACTTTTGTATAACAGAACCTTAGGGACTCATCTACAGTAAATAAAGCAAAGAGTTTCTGAGGGAAAGTGGTAGGGAAGGCTCTCTGTGTGAGCCAAAAGTCCAATAAAATAATGTTTAGGGATTTAGCATTTAAGTCTGAAGTATAAGATAAATGACAGACCTTATTTATTAACCTACTGACCTATAAGGAGTGAGTATATTGAGAGGTGGAGGTTGTTCACAAACATCGTATGTTTCCTGTAATGGAATAGGCAAAGTCTTGCGATCAAAAAGCTGCTGATCTTGAATTGTAGAACTTCGGAAAGCTTTTCTCATGGTTATATCTTGCAGAGACACTAAAACAAACAAACAAGAAATTCATATTTTATTTTCCTAAGATGATTTAACCATAAGAACAAATTCATATGCTATATTTTTTTAAAAGTTGGCATGGCTCAAAAGGCTGTGAACATAATGAAGGATGAATCATGAATCATTTCAAATGATCTACCATTGCATTTATTGCTATCAATCTCTACCTTATTTCCTCAATCAGATAAGTTTTAATACAACTTGTGATTTCTAAAGCTCACTAGGCCCTGATTACTGAAACATATCTATACAGTACTTTCCACCAAATATATCTTTTTTTTTTCTTTACAAACTGCCATTCTTCGCCCCTAACACCTTAGAATCTCTTCTTCTCCCTATTTTCTCTTGTTGCTTCTCTTTAGCTTATAGTCAGCAACAACTCTCAAAGAATTACTTCGTTGTCAGTGGCATTCTGGTTAAACACACTGTTGACCTCTTATTACATCCACTATAAATATTACACATGTCTACAAAGCTAAAACAAATTTAAAGAATATTATCAAGTAATGGGTGATTTATATTATTCTGTATTTTGCTTATCTTTTATCTCTACTATAAGGATTTCCACCTAACCTTAACTTCTTAAGACTGAGACTGTCTTATAGATCAGCATCCCTAGTAATTGGCACAGCCCCATCACCTATGATTTAAAACTAGTATCGTTTACTTTGTGGGGGGTTGCAGTTAACACAAGGACTGTATGGGGCTGGGGGTCTAGCTAGATGATAGGGAATTTTTCTAGTGTGCACAAGGACCTGCATTTTATTCCCAGGAACCCTGGAGAAAGAAAAAAAGGGATCAAAATATTATATCCTTAATTCTTAGTGATTTCTTCACATTTAAAAAGTAGGTAACTTCTGACATATTTAATACAGCCTTAAGTATACAGACAAACACCCTATTCCATAGCAAAGTCTGTGAGCAACTGTTGCAACAATTGCAAAACCATTTTTCACTAAAACAGATACCATTCTCATAAGTAAAATTCATTCAACATGAAGCTTTGGACCTGTGGCACACATAGAGCAAGGAGACTGGCTCTACAGTGGCCACATAAATACATTTCCAAGGATTTCACTGATACACAACTTGCAACACACATAAACACCACAACAAAATTAAGAGAAGGAAAAGGTTTTTTCCTCATTATCACTTAACAAATACATACTATAGGGACTAGGTGCTTCCACTGATTTCCATTTCATCTTTACAACAATTTAGTAAAGAAGGAATTATTACTCCATTTTTAAATATAAGACAGTCAAGTCTAGAAAATATATAACTAGCCTAATGATTAACAAGCAGCAAAACCAAAACAAAAATTCCATCTGTCTTTGGGGCTAATCCTTGTGCCATAATGCCACACCCTGTTTTCATTCAGGCTGTCAGAAGCAGCTTGTGTTTACCACAGTCAAAATGGACCAGTTCTTGCCACTCCTCTACTCTACACTGTAATTCTGAGTATTCTTAACTCTTATTATTAACCCTAAGTATGCAACCAAGGTGCAACTCAGTTGACAAATTATATAAAGACCATCTACGGCAATGAGCATGATGTACTTCTCTACCTTCAAATCCTGTCATTTATAACTTGTGTTATTGCTAACAGACCAGCATGACTAAACCCCTTCCAAGTTGTCAATAACTGATATTACTTAAATAATATTACACAACACCTAAGCACAATATTTGTAAACATAATTGCATTAAATGTAACTATACAAGTCTTTGCTCATAACTCATTCTTTACACATTTTCTAAGTTATCCTGGTAGTTTTCACAGTTATTACCTAATGGTAATACAAAAAATACTGTTAACATAATCTGTAACTTAGTATTCATAATGTTACCATGTTTGAATTCCCACTAAGTTTCAATATTCAGGTTAAATAACCCTTCTAAACAACTTTCCCAAAACAATTTGAAATTAAGAGATTCAGCTTTTAGATTCAGAATTCTTCTCTACTACTTCATGTAATTTTAAAGGAAATTATACATAATTCTGAAATACATATACTCACTGTTAGTTTTTATTTGTTACATATCAACTGTTATCAATACTGCCAGAAAACATAATTTGTAACTAAATATATGAGATATTTAGAAAGAAAAATTTGAGTCATAAAGTATATATTTAAAGTATAGATGGTCATAACATTTTTAACCACTAGTGCTTATTTTATTTCAAGAATTTCATAAAATGTAACTAATGCACATACTTCAAAGGATACCACCAAGAAAAATAATAAATAAGCAGTTGCTGAATGGTTATGTCTCCAGAGAAGACATACAATGGCTTATAAGCACATGAAAAGACACTCAGTATCATTAGTTATCAGGAAATATAAATACAGGCTACGACCTAAGTGAACACTGAAAACATGATGGCAAGTAAAAGAAGACAATCACAAAAGACTATTTATTATACTCTTTATTCACATGAAACGTGCAGAATAGGTTAATCCAAATATAAAAACAGTAGACTAGTGATTCCTAGGGGTTGGGTAGGGGAAAGAAAACGGAGAGTGAATGCTAAGGTGTACGGGTCTTCTTTAGGAAATACAAGTGTTCCAAAACTGACCAGCGATAGTGGTGTAACTGTTAAATACACTAAAAAAAATTGCTCAGGTGAATGCTTCAAATTTAAATGGACGCGTTTTAAGGCATAAAATAAACAGAGGTTGGTTTTATCTTGTATCCAGAGCTATGAGTTTATATTTCTTGCAGGAAGTATAAAGTTAGCATGCTATTTCTCTCTCCTTATTTACATACTAAATTAGATTATGTCAAAAATACTTTGTTCTATCACCAAGACATGCACTGTCCCATTGTATTTTACTTTATGCTCTTCCAGTCACATCCTTAACATTTTCATTGTATGAGTTAAAAATGTTACCAAACAAAATCATTTTGAAGAGAGGGTTATAAGATACTCAGATTAAATAATTCTCTATAGTAGATAAATAAAAATTAATATTCCTAGTAGTTCTATTTCCTTCTGTAAATTAGAAAAAAGAGGTATCTGGGAAACCTCAACATTCAAGGTATTCTGTCAAGGCATAACAAGTACTTTTATCAGTACAATATGATTCTATCATTATTTTACCCAGCACTGTGGCTTTTTAATCTGATATCCCTGATTTAATATTGCCATAGAACATTTCTGCCTTATGCACTGCCAATTTGTTTTTGAAATGTTCATTTAAAATGGGCAGTGACATTCAGTTAAATGATAGATTCTACTATTACAATGTACACACAAAAACTACCCAGATACGCACAAAAACACACTCAAAGGAACTGCACTCTTATGGAATGAAAAGTTAGGATTCCAGGTACTTATCAGGTAATTTTTACTTCTAAGACAAATGTATACATATAAATCATAAAGGAGAAAAGAGGAAGAGAATTGAAGAAAAAGTCTGTTTAAAAGATCTATCAAATTAAGAGCTAAATAGTTACAAAAAAAAGAGACAAAAAGAGTAGAAATGAAAAGCCACCCTGGTGGCATTTCTAAATAATACATTGATTTATTACAACATGTACATTGAAGGTTATGGATAAGAAAAATTGTAATAAATTCATGTTTAATGCTGTTCTTAAATATACTGTCCATCTCATCTAACAAAATACCTGTGGAAGAAAATATAATATGAATCACTTACATTCTTCCTCTTTAGGGTCAAGCTGAGTAACACTAACAGATAAGCGGTCCACACGTTCCTGCAATGAGTTAACTCTGAAGGAAAAACTATGTGCTTCATTGAATAATTCCCCAAATATATCTTCAGCATATTTACCTAAGCAAAAATAAAGCATATACCATAACATTTAATGTGATTGTGATTGGAGAAAAATACTGAACAGTTTAACATTTAAAAATGCTGTCCTGTTGAATTTAACATTTATTTACAACTATTTTAAACTTTAATCTCATCTTACACATAAAGTCACTTAAGCATTATGGGGGGGCGCAAACTCTGGGAAACCTGATTTTAAAACCTTCAAAGCTTTCATCTGGAAGACATATTCTAAAATGGAAATATTCTCCTTGCTTTATCCATACCTATCTACCTGATGAGGGTTAAGGAAAATTATGCAGCAGTATATACAAATAATATGTCTTTCAATCCAAAATCAGTATCTATACTAGCACTGAATTTCAGGCATGATAGAATGCAGGATTTTTCATGAACCTGTATGTCCTGTCTCAGATAAGTCCAAAACAGAGATACAGAACTTATCAGGGACACATTGCATTCTCTCAGTGTAATTTCTTTTAAAAAATCATTAAAAATAAAAAATCCTTATGTTTCTCAGGTCATGTATATCCCTATTACCAAACAGAGTAAATCAAAATAATTGGAAGAATATCTTGCCATTGATGAATTTTGAACAGAGGGAGAAAACAGATATTTAAACCCACACCAAAAGCAACTTAAGAAACATTAAGTCCAATTCTTTGCTCCATTCACTGTGACACTTTGGTATCAATTTCTCCATCTAAAAAGTAGGAATAGAAACATCAGTCTCAGAGAGAAGATGTATGGAAAGAAGACAGAGAGCAAAAGGCCTGGCAGTACACCTGATAGAAAGCAGAAGGCCAACAACAGGGAGCTCTGAACTAGAGCACCCAGGGAGAGCCACAGAGCACGCAGGCAGATGCTCCCTGCATGTGTGGGATCGTGTTCAAGATAGCACAAGACACTGAGTCTCCCTGGCAGTAAGACAAGCACTCAAATGAAGAAAAAGGTAGATACAAAGTTATTTATTATTCAATAGATGCTACAGATACAAATGCTAGTGACACAGAGACAGAAGGAATAATTTCATTCCCACAGGAGGTTAGTTTAATACAGGAAACCCTGTCTTATAATCTTTATTCCTCATGAAATGATGTGCAGAATTTTGCCGCATTTGCACTTCTTTGGAGAGAAATTCTGTAACTTTTAAACAAATTTATTTAAGAGTATAAAACACACACACACACAAAATGCTAAAGTACTTTGTGGATAACATTTCATCCCATCCATTCTCTTCTCATACCCTTTTTACTTTTCAATCTACCTCCCCTTCCCTTCCTGAGAGAAGAATGAAGTTCACACTGTGAAACTGCAGATAACTGAATTTCAACTGTCCTTACCTTTATTACACCATTTCTCTACTCAAGAACCTACATATCATTATCTATGAGTTAACTTTAAAATCCCTCACCACAATCAGGCACCAATTTACTTATCCAGTACGTCCCTTTCATCTCCCTGTGCACACATTATTTTTGCGTTTATTCACTTACCAAGGTTACACATGTTGAAATACCTCCCTTCTCCATTCTGCTCTACCTCTTCATATTCTTTTGTTCCTTAGAGGCCCAATTCACTGATGATTCATTCTGCAAGCCTCCCTTAGTGATTTCACCTATCATTATCTCTTTTTTATCAGTTCTTGAAACCATTCATGATGTTAATTACATACCTACTCATACTGTTCAGGATAGTTTCTGTGTTTATTGTATTCGGGGTTCTTTAAGCAAATGAGTTACTACAGACTTTTGGGACAGGAACCATTTGGTTCTATCATATAACGAAGTGTTCAGTGTTACCTGTCTAATGTCTATTCAGTTTGCCTTATCAATCCAACCTACCTACCCACCCTCCTACTCATCTCCTAGCTTGTGTGGTTTAGGTATGTTTGTCCCCTAGAAGACCATGTGTTCAAGCTCAGCTCTCAGTGTGGCAGCACTAAGGTAGTGGGACCCGTAAGAGGCAGGGTCTGGTGCAAAGTATAGGTCATGGGGCATCACTCTGAAAAGGGACTAATACTGGTTTTAAAGAGTGCATCAGTTCTCATGAGGTTAGGTTATTTAAAAGCAAAGTCATTCCACACACTCAGCCTCTTCTGTACTCAACTTGTTCCCTATTTCCATCCTGCTGTGACCCAGTCAAAAGGGCCCTTGCCAGAGGCTGAACAGATAAGGCTGCTCCATCTTAGACTTGCAAGCTTCCAACACTGTCAGCTAAATAATTTCTTTCCTTTATTTGTAAGTATATGGCCTCAGATATTTTGTTATACCAAGAGGAAGCAGATGAGTTTAACTATCTGTCAAGTAATCTGTTTGAAAACAACAAGTAGACTTTATTAGCTCGTGCTGGTAAGATGAACTGACTATATTCAATAAGAGAAAGCCATGGGAAAAAGATGGCAGAAGATTCATTAGATAATCAGAATCCTGATAGTTTAAACAATAAAAAGGGGAAGAAAAAATTTACAAAAACATACTTCTAGGTTTTAAGGAATCATCTATTGCAAAGAAGCACATTCTTCTAAGAAAACTCTTATTTAAAAAACTAGGACATACATTTTTATGCAAGAGTCAGGAGTGTGCCCAGCCCCAAGCCATGGGAAGCCCTGTAATTTACTTTCATCACAGTGTTCACAAGTACTTTTGGTTCTGACAACAGAAACAAAGTAAAAACCTCAATTACTGAGAACCATTTTAGAGAGCCAAGTTTTCTAACTAATTCAGAGATTATTAAATGAATCAATTATTATTTTAACTATTTTGGACAAACTGTTACAAAGTATATTCTAAGCTTCCCTGCCTTCTTAAACAGAATACAAAACATAATTTAACTTTTTCTTGAGGGCTCATGGTTATTGTCCTAGGACAGAAAACAATTTTGAAATGTACAAGAATATCTGCTTTTAGCCAAATGCAAAGGCAAACACCTGCCATCACAGCAGTCAGAGAGGCTGACACAGGAGGATTCGAGTTTGAGCCTCACTCGGGTAACTTGGTGAAACCCCCATCTCCAAATAAATGACAAGGACAAGGGGTGTAGCTCAGTGTGAAGATCCTGGGTTCGCTACTAAACCACACACACACACACACACACACACACAAGCGCGTGCAATTTGTTTTACACTAAATGGCTTCTTCCCAGATTTTATGTTATTTCTTCAGTCAATTCTTCCTTTGCTCAGGCCGGGAGTTTGGCTCAGTGGCTTAAGGGCTTGTCTGGCAGGCGCGAGGTTGTGAGTTCAATCCCCAGTACCGCAAAAAAATATAAAATAAAATAAATTCTTCCTTTGCTCTAAACTACTTATTTTAGTTGGTTATTGTTTTGGTTACATTCCTCATTCTATTATGTTCCCTCTGTCTCTTCTAATTTTTTTTTTTTTTTTTTGTACCAGGAATCAAACTCAGGACCTTGTGCTTGCCAGGCAGGCACCATGCCACTGAGTTATATCCCTGGTCCTTCTTTTAACTCTTGGAAGCACAAATGTTTAAAAACCATATCGTCAAATCTGAATTATCAAAGTAAAAGTAAACAGGCTTTGGGAGTAGCATTAATTATTTTATATGCATGGTTTTTTAATACATGGGATTATTTATTGCATATAGAGGCCTTTTAAATTTAATTCCAGGTTCTCATTATGTCAAGTGGGAAAACTGCCAGAAAAAAGACTAATTTGTAATTAGAAAATGCTTGTATGGCCTGTGATTCCAAATGTGAAGACTCAGAAACATATGTAGTTTATATTTTTACAATGTATTTATATTTGCAGAGTTTGGTTACAACATAATCATGCACTTTGACAGATGTTGCCTCTGTGGACTCTATCACACTAAAATATTCCTTGCATTTTCACATAGTTTATAAAAGAAATGTTAGTATTGCAAATTAACACACAATCATATTAATTCTAAATTATGTATTGGGCATATACCTAAAACAAGATGCCTGTATTATATTAAAAAATTCACTTTAAGAAATGTTTCATCCAAAGTTATTTACGATATTCCTATGCTCTTAACATGTGTCTTAACATTAATATATTGATGTACTCATGTTCATATAATACATATTTTATATGAAGTCATGTTACATTACATTAGCTCCATCAATGGCAGTCCATAAAAAAGTTGACAAAATATGTGGTAACAATTTATACCCTACGGGGTACTATGTTACTAAGCTATGATGTTCAGTAGTCTAAGTGTATTAAATGTATTTCTGACATTTTCAACTTATGATGGGCTTATTCTATGAAATTCAGTGTGACAACAGTTTATATAGCATTTACATTGTTTTACATGTGATGCCTAGAGATGATTTAAATACAGTATATGGTATGGTGTGGGTTATTTGCAAACAATACATCACATTAAAAAAGGGACTCAAGCATTTGTGAATTTTGGTATCCAAAGAGGGTCCTAGAGCCAATTCCCACAGACACTGAAGGATTATATTCAATTATAAAAAGGAAAGATAAAAGTTAAAAGAAAAGGGAATGAAAAGCCAAGTATAACTATCAGGAGAATTTATGTTGATGGGTATTGGTTGACAGGATAAATCTAGGACCTCTTGGAGAATACGTGTAGGCTAAGAACACCCTGTTTTATCTTTAAAAGGAAATGCAGATGTCTTATTAAATAGCCAAGACTTCAGTTTAAAATACAGGCAGGGTTTTAAAATTTTTTTATGTGATTAAATTTAGAATAATGGGAAGTAATTTGCTTAATTCCTTAATCAAATAGCTCTGTTCTGTAATGTTATAATGGGACTATACTGCATATTTTCTCCCTTACCAACCAACCCATTGGTCTTTATTCTCTAGTTAATCCGTTTAGCTTCTATCTGCCACCAGCCAAATTCATCTTTTTTTTTTATCATGCTGTGTATCAAAATCTTGACTCATGTCCTAATGTCCCTTAGATAAAACTACCTTGACTAGCCTAATCCTCTGACTTGCGATGATCTCAATTTTTTCTTTGGATCTTTGATAATAAAATACAGAAAGCTACTAATGTCCCACAACATAAATAACTGAAGCCTCTAAACATGGGAACTAGAGATTACAATTAAGCAAAAGGACAACTCTGATCCTATCTTTCATAGACTGAACCATATCTAAAAGCAAAGCTCAATATTACTTATTTATCATGTATTTCTGTCCTAACGATTGTATCTTTACTTCCCTTTCTTGGGAAAGGAATGCAGGGGAAGAAGACCCTGTCTAAAAACTCATTAATTTTACTTAAAATGTAGTCACTTTCAGGATAACTTTAAGCCCTTTAATACCAAATTAATCACAATTAATCACATATAGCTCTTCTTACTGTTCTAAAGGAAAATACTGTTCTATAATTTTGACACAAAGATATAATCCCTCCACAATTAATCACAAATATTTCTTCTTACTACTCTAAAGGAAAATATTGTTCTGTAATTTTGACACAAAGATACTTACTCAGGCTACTTAGTTGTCTAATGATATTTGCCAAGGAAATATTGGTTACACATTCCAGTTCATTCTTAATGCCTCTGGGCAATGCTGTGTGGCACAAGTGCCTAGGGTCAATGTTTCTTTTTACTAACGGCATCTTGAGATCAATTCCTGTGCCAGTTCACCTATGGGAAATCAAAAAAATAAATTATCATTCAACATCAACCAGCAGAGTCAGGCTCTAATCACTTTTTTTTTTAATTTTAAAGAAAAATCAACAATAAAAACAATACGAGCTTGGCATGGTGGTGATGCCTGTACTCCTAGCACCTGGGAGGCTGACGCAGGAGGATCAATGCAAGTTTGAGACTCAGCTCCAAAGTGAGCTCAAGGCCAGTTTACATAATATAGTAAGACCCTGTCTCAAAAAGACAAAAAAGACGAAAAAAAAAAGTGAACCCAGAATTTCAAAACAAGATGATAGGAAATTAACAATGAACAATGGTTATTATATTGCATATTGTTGTCTTCAACATAGTTGCTAAGTTTTTTTTTTTTTTTTTGGTACCGGGATCAAACTCACAAACTCGCACCTGCCAGGCAGGCACTTAAACCAATGAGCTAAATCCCCGGCCCTAGTTTTTGAGACAGGGTCTCACTATGTAGTTTAGGCTGGTCTTGAATTCACTTTGTTGCCCAGGCTGGTTTTGAACTCACAATGATCCTCCTGCCTCAGCCTCCCAACTGCTGGGATTAAAGATGTGCCCCACCATGCCCTGCCATAATTGCTAAGATTACCAGTTATAGGCATGCAAAATGATCAAATGATACAAGCACTATTCCTTTCAATGAATAGACTGAGTAGTACTATTAGCTATCTTGTGTGTGTGTGTGTGTGTGTGTATATATATATATATATATTTTATATATGTATTTTCCCTTCTTTTTTCCTTACCCCAATCCTAGTCTAATCACATTTACAATTAAAGTTATGGTTGTATGAAGACAATGAAAATGGAATTATCTGACTAAAATAGTAAAAATTTATTTAAGTTTGTTTCATTTCCAACTATTAAAATATCAATATTACAAAAAGTTTTTTAAAAAACTTATTTTAAATGTCAGTAGCTATACTGTAAATTCGTAATTACCATCATTATTCTCCTAAAACCTTTTGTTTTTGTTTACTACATACAGGGATTTTGTTCTAGAGAACTGGTGTGAGAAGTCTTTTCTAAGAAAGTAAGTACAGTATATAAAGTGATTAAAGAAACTGGGATAATATCAAATTTACATTTCCATATAAAATATATAAAGTGTTCAACAATTTGGAGATCAAAGATTAAAGCAGTCCTGTACCTGAAACCTCATCAACTCTATTAAATCTATACTTGATTAAAAAGTTCACCTTTTTTAAATTACAGACTATCCTTACTTTGTTGCTTCCCATGTACATAAATTTCAGCAACCTGAGTTTAAACACCAGTCCCTTAACTACATGTTCAAATTTCAATTACTAGAGTGTATTAATTGGGTAACTGCATAAATGCAAACTCTACTGTTTGCAATTTAGCCCACAAATCACTGTTAATGTGACACCTATCAGGATCTTCCAAAGTCTGTAGGTAATTTGGTAAACTCCATTTGTGATTCAATTCAACCACAGACAGTAAAGTCCATAGCTATCTAGTCTTCTTTCCTCTCAGTGCCAAACCAACATGAAATTTTAAAAACTGGGTCGCAAAAAGAGAAAATCGGTCAACAAAGATAAAAGAGATAAAGGAGCAGTAAAGAACAACAACAAAAAGATAACCCTGAAAATGAAATTTAAATTCAACTTAAGTGGAGTAATAGAATAGGTGACTGTGACAATGTTGTTATTGCCAGTATTTTAAAGACCCTACATACAAAGCCAGAGAACATAATGAAGGTAAACTTACAGTCACAAATGAGGAATATAGCTGTAACAAAAATAAGTGACACTAGCAAAATTTCACATTAAAGTAACCTTTGGAGCTATTTCATTATATTGAAAGTGCAAAAGATAAAATACTGAAACCAGATGCAAACTTAGTAGAAAAGAGCGTGACAATCTGCCAAACGAGGGCAAGATGCTCACCCTGGTAGATGGGTTACTGTAAGTTAGACAAGAGGGGAAGTACTGCTTAAAGTGCTCTTAGTAAAATTTTTTAAAAGAAATAAAATACTAATTCTTAATGTTTCTAACGTTTTCAATCGTACTCTAATAAATCAATTTTTAAAAGGTCTTTAAATTTTTGCCAGCTACTCCTCAGAGGTCTAATATCTAGACTACACAAAGAACTAAAAACAAAACAAAAACAAATAAAAAAACACCTAAAATTAAAGACTCAATCAAGAAATGGGCAACAGCAACAAACAGACACTTCACAGAGGAAGAAGCACAATGGTCAACAAATACTGTATATGAAAAAATGTTCAACATTTCTGGCCATTAGAGAAATGCAAATTAAAACAATACTAAGATTCCATCTTATTCCAGAAAGGGAATGGCAATCATTGCTTTTTTTTTTTTTTTCGGCACCAGGGATCGAACTCACAACCTCGCACCTGCCAGAGCAGGCGCTTAAGCCACTGAGCCAAACTCCTGGCCCTGGTTTTTTGAGGCAGGGTCGCACTATGCAGCTCAGGCCAGCCTGGCACTCACATTGTAGCCCAAGCCGGCCTCGAACTCACAACGCTCCTCCTACCTCAGCCTCCCGAGTGCTGGGATTAAAGGCGTGGGAATGGCAATCATTAAGAAATCAAACCATAACAAATACTAGTGTGGCAGTGGTGCAAAAGGAATCCTTTTTCAGCATTGGTGGGAATGTAAACTAGTAAAACCATTGTGGAAATTGGTATGGAGATTTCTCAAAGAAGTGAAATTAGAAATCCCTTATGACCCAGTGAACCCTCTGCTAGGTATCTTCCCCAAAGAGCTTAAAACATCATTCTACAGTGACACATACATAGTGATGTTTATTATCAGCACAACTCTTAATAGCTAAATCCAGGAAATAGCTTGTATATCCATCAACAGATGACAGGAAAAAGAAAATGTGGTAATTATATATAATGGAATACTCCTCTGCTATAAAGAATAACAGATTTGAAATACATGTTGGAAAATGGATGCACCTGGAAAACATAATGTTGAATGAAATAAACCAGACATACAAGCTTAAATACTATATGGCATCTCTCATTTGAGTGAGGCAACAAAGACATTAATAAAGGATGGAAAGAAAGGGACAAGCGAATGTATCTCTTGCAACAGGGAAGTGATACAAGAGAAAAAGCATGAGGGCTGACCAGGAGGGGAAGGGAAGTAAGCAGAATAAAGATATGCCATGTATAGGAACCTAATAATCTCAATGTAAATATACGCCATAACATAAGCTAAGATTCACAATATCAGCAAGAATGAAAAATGGGTAAGGGAAGTGGAGGAAGAAGGGAGGGAGGGAGGGGTGCAGAAGGAAATTTTAAAAAAGAAACAAGCTCTGGGAATGTAGGTATAACCCCAAGATGATTTCAAACTGCATGAACTGCAATCATGTAGTGATAAAATAAAAAAGTAAAAATTTAAAAAAAAAGGTCCTCACTTAACAAATGAGCATTGTTTGGAAACAAAGCTACTCTAAATGGGGAGAGAAAGAAGGGTAAAAGGCAGAGGAAGGGAATAAGAAGAAAGATTAAGATATAATTATGTACAGGTACAAATTCCCTACGATGCACATGATCAACATGCAAGACAAACACGTACTAATAAAAAATAAAGTTAAAAAAACAGCAACGGTTTGACAAAAATCTTAAAGAACATGAAACGACTATCACTTTTATCACTAATGAATTAAAGATTTTTTCATGTCTCAACTTGCACAGTCATTTTGACAGTCCCACACCACTGTGAAAATGAGAACAGCCTGTGCTTATCTACTGGCAAATAATGGTTCTGAAGGAAGTTACTATTTACTGAGCTTCAATGACTATCAAAGAAATTCTGAATGTATCTAACTGCACCAAAGTGTTACTTATCAACACATTTTTTAAAACAAATATTTCCATGAAATTTGTCTCATCTGATCTATTTGTATAGTATTCTCTTCGCATTTTCAAATTATGCAATTTTTAAATTATGCAGTATGAAACAGATAAAAACTAACTCAAAAATTTAATACTCATGTAACCTCATAAGGAAAAAAAGTATTGCCTGGACTGCAGAAATATTCCACTTTGATCTCCTCCTTCGCAATTACCCTTGCTTACACTTCTTCCCCAGAAAGTCTTTATTCTTTTAAAATCAGTAAGACCTTGTTTTTCTTTGTAATTTATCACTTAAGCAGGGAACTCGATAAACACTGCAGTTTTGTTTTGTTTACTATGTGAAGTAAATGGAATAATACATATTTTTTGTGCCTTCCCTCTTTCATTTAGCATTGTACTTGTAACATTGACCCATAATGTTTTATACGGATGCAGTTTGTGCATTTTTACTGCCGTGCCATTTTCCACCTTATGATTACACCATAATTTTTATGCAATTTGTTCATTGCTACACTGGTATGAGTTGTTTTCAGTCTGAGGTTATTATGAATAGCACTACAATGAGGGTCTGGGGATTTAGCTTAGTGGCACAGTGCCTGCCTGGCAAGCATGAGGTCATAAGTTTGATTCCCGGTACCAAAAAGAAGAAAAAAAAAGCACTATAATGATGATTCATGTACCTATTTCAAATATAGTTTTGGAAAATAGCCAGGTTAAAGATATGCACAGTTTCAGCTTTAGCAGATGATGCCAACTATTTCAAAACTGACTGTAACAATGTACAACTCTTCAGCAATGTTACTCTTACAGTACTTGATACCATCAGTTTTAAAATTCTAACTATCCTTGGGGACACATCATGGTAAGTTACTGTAGTTTGCAGTATTATTTATGAATTTAAGCACTTTTTCATGTTTATTGATCTTTTGAACTTTGCTCTTGAGAAACACCCATTTGGTGCTCTTATGCACAAGTTTCTTTTTACCATTTCTTGTGTACGAGCTGATTTGTAGCTACTAAGAATATGAGTCATTCTAACACACATGCTGCAATATCTTCTGTCACTTACTATTTCATTCTTATATGAAATCATTTAATGAATAAAAGTTTCTTTAATCAAAATGGTAAAATTTATCAAACTTTTCTTTTAGTCTTATTATGAAAGCATAGATTTTTGCAATCTTTTTCAATACCAAAATGATAAATATGGCCATCTATATTTTCTCTTAGCTTTGTTTTGTCTTGGATTTTTACTCTATATGTGGTTTTTATATATTCATTTAGCACTGTTGTTATCAATCAAGTTTCTACATATTTTTAAACCCAATTTTGGGCTCTATTCAACTAGTCTTTTAGTCTGTCTCCCTAACATGAACTAATGATACACTATTTTAATAGAGTTTTATATAGGTCTTGATAACCAACAGGGCTGTTCTCTTATTCATTCTTCACCTTTCGTATTTGTTATAAATTTTTACAATCAGATTATTAAGTCACATATATAAACACTACTGTGAATTTGAATGGAACTGTACTGAATTTATAGATCATATTGGAGAGTATTATTATACATTCCTTCCTATATATGAACCCACTGTATCCCTGTAGTTATTTCAAGATTTTTAAATGTTTATATTTTCTGAAAAGAAACCTTAAACATTCTTAGATTTTATACACACATCTATATACATATATATGTATATATGACTTATGATACTGGAAATTGTATACTTTTATATTTTATTTTATTTTATTTTATAGTTCACATAGAAGAAAATGAGTTGATTTTTAAATACTGGCCCTATATCCAGAGACATTCCTGAATTCTACTAACCTAAATGTATTTATTTCTAAAATACACACAATCATATCATATGTGAAGTGACTGTTAATTTCTTCCTTGGTAATCCACTTTGTATTTTTTTTCTTGCCTTACTACACTAACTAAAATCTTTAATACAATGCAAAATTAAACAGAGGTTATGACAGCAAGCATACTTGACTTTTTCCTAAACTTAAAAGGAAGGACTTCAACATTTCACCAATTAGGGTTTTTGTTATTACAGTATTGTTTTGTAGACACCTTTTAATAGATTAAACAAGTTCCTATTTCTAGTTTGCTAAGATTTTTAAAATCATGAATGATGTTTTTATCAGATGCTTTTCCTGCATTTATTATGTTGATTATCTGGTTAATGTAGTGAACTATACTGATTTTTTTCTTTTGTCATTACACTTTGCATCCTTGTAATAAAACCAGTTCTTACATCTTTACATACACTCTGTCTGCTGGTTCTATCAGAGATGTGTGAAGATCTCCCATTATGACTTTAGATTTATTAAATTCTCCACATGATTTCTATATTTTGAAACTATGTTATTATGTAAATTTACCATTATGAAGTTATCTTTTTGTCAAGTAATACAACTCTGTTTTAAAGTCTGTTTGATATTAATACAGCTATACCAGCTTTGTCTGGAACTTAATTATATAGTCTTTACATTCCTTTTTTCTGCTTTCTTGTATTTTTATGCTTTAGACATGTCTCTTTTTATAGGTACAGCTAAATGTTTCTTTTTTATTTGTTTTCCTTTAACTCAGACTGATAACCTTTAAGTACTTTTTGGTATGACGCTAATGCTCGTTCTTCCCAAGATGCTCTCCTTGTCCACATTTCCTACTTTTCCTCAAATTTCAGCTCAAATGAGAGCATTCGCTGATCTTTCATCTCTGACTAGATCTGATCCTTCTGCTAAAATTCTCTCCTAGCAACTCACAATTCTTAGTTACATCATTTGTCTCAGTTTACATCTTGTCTACATCTCCGTGATTGATTTGTCTCCATTAGTATCAAAAAGTAGGTTTTTCTGTTTATCCTCATATCCAACACACGTTTGGCATATAAAAATGTTTAATATATATTTTTTGAATAACTAAAATATTTCTTAACCACATTTCAAATTTCCTTCCTAAGCTGCATATGCAACTGTCTCCTGGACATCTATAATTGCAAATCCCTAAGATACATCAAATTTAATACTCAAAATTAAACTCATTACATTTCCTCTTCAAATCTAGTCATTTTCAATTTTGTTCCACCATTGCAGTCATTATATCCAGTAAGATATCAAAAGCCTTACTAAATTCTATTTCATCAACTCATATTTGGTCTTACCTTTTCTATCCTCCCTGCTACTGCTGCAATTTAAATTCATCATCTCTTACTTGATTGCACTACACGTTTTGCCTTCAGCCTTACACTTTCTCCTACCATTCGATTTACAGCACCCCTCTAACCACTTCATCCCACACTACTGCTTCAAGACGATAAAAACTTTACATCTGTTAGTGATACAAAGACGATAAAAACTTTCAATCTAGTAGTGATACCAAGATGATAAAAACTTTAAATCTTTCCATGATTTCTTACTGTCAGGATAAAGTCCAAATATGATATGTAAGGTTCTCCAGGATTTAGCCCCCACTTCCTAGCCTCATCTCTCAGTGTATTCCTACTGTATACTCCGATCACTCTTTTGCAACCTTGCCTTATCTCATCCAGCACTTCGCCTAGAATGCCTTTCCTTTTACTCTCAACATAATACCCAATTGTTCAAGTCTAGACTCATGTATCACCCTCTGAAGCCTAACTGAATCCCCTAGGCAGATGTAGCCATCTACTTTCTGGTGCCCACAACTTTGATCTGTATTCGAATCTACCTAAACTCTACCAAATCACATTCTACTACACTGTGCTTGCTTTTTCTATCTATCCTTAAATGACAGATCCTAGATAACAAAAATCTTGACTCACTCAGTCTGCTTTTCCAAGATCTAGAAAACAGGAGATAATCAATAGTTGATCAATACATAAACAAAAGAAAGAACAAAACTATGACATGAAAAGAAGAAAAAAAATTTTTTTTCTTTAGCTCACTGACAGAAGACAGAAAGACACACACACTTTCTAAAGGAAGTACTTAATTGTGATTTAAGGAAATGCTTTTGTATTTGCATAAAAAGGAATACATTTGAGAAAAATAATACCTTATAGTTGCATTGTGGAATCATAGGCTTGCTAAAGAAAGTATGGGTATCTTACTCATTTTTGCATCTTTAGCTCTATGGTATAACAATCACACAAACTTTGATCACAGGACTGTTGAACAGCACAGGAAGTACTTTCCAATCTCAAAAGAAAAGTGGGTTTTGTTACATAATAAAGTAGGTATTTTCCTGAGTTACAAAATACCGTATTATAGTGATACATACATACCCACGTTTATATCAGCACAATTCTAACAGCCAAATCTTGGAAGTAGGTTATATGTCCATCAGCAGACAAATGGATAAAGAAAATGTGGTATTTACACATAATGGAGTATTATTCTATAAAGAAGGATGACTTTGCAGGAAAATGGACACACCTTGAAAACATAATGCTGAGTGAAATAAATTAGACACACAAGTTTAATACCACATGGTCTTTCTCTTATGAGAGAAACAGAATAAGTAAGTAAAACATGGTGCTTGTATACAATGGAGTACTACTCTGCCATAGAGCTAAACCTGACTCATTTGTACGAAAATGAACACACCCGTGAGCCCAGAACATTAAGTGAAATAAACCAGACGTGCAAGCTTAAATATTGCATGGTTTCTCTTATTTGAGAACCCTAAAGTATATAAAAAAAAGAGCAAATTAAAAGACAGATAATAGGAAACAGGGAAATAGAACTTCTGCAAAAGAGACAAGACTATGACATGGAAGGGGTGGAGAAGGGAGCTTTTTAAAAGAAGAATTATGAGCGGCCTGAGTGGCTGCCTGCTCAGCAAAAGCAGTCACCTCAGGTGCTCCTGGTAAGGAGGAGGGGTCTTCGGTCCTGCCACTCCTTGGTGTGCCTTGTTGCCAGCACACCCACCAGGATGAAAAGTGAAAAGTGTTTTGGTGAGATCCTGCCCCAGCTGTAACTATTCTTGCACAACTGACCATCATAGAGTTCCTGGGGCGTACTGCAACAAGCTAGGGTTTGATCTTGCTTTTCTTCCTAGTTTTCGATGGGTTCCGAGCTGCACTCTACTCATTTATAACGTGGGCTATGTTTCTGATTAAACAGGTAGGTTCCAAAATACTGTGACCAGATTCCTAGTCCAGGTCTCAGGTATTTTCCAAACAAGTGACTGCTCTAGAATATACATGCAGTGTGTCTGGTCCAGTTCCTATGAAGGGTACATTTAAGACCTATGACATTTCTAAAGTGATACTCTTTAGAAGAACAGAAGATTCCAGTTAACATTGTCAGTCCGTTTCCTATGACTTCAAGCATGCAGTGGTATAAATCAGAAATAACCTGATTGTGGCCATTCCCAATGACAACCTTGTGTTCTTGTGAAAATGAACAGAATAACTGGATTAAACCTTGAAGAATCACCAAGGTTAGACTGTATTATAATGGATTAAAACATAGCAGCTGTATCAACTACCTTAATCTTGGAATTATAGACTTACTGTATTTTTCACATTATGAAAAAACTTCACGTGAAGTATCTACAGTCATCAGTTGCTACTCAAGTCTCCTTTAGATCTAACAGTACCAAGAAAAAAGTAATAGCTGAGTACAAAACTGAGGGATCAAGAAACCTAAAAAATGAGGATGATTGTTACACACTTTTGGGAAGAGGTGTACTCTAAAACCACAGAAAGTGCACAGTGTGCATGGGATGTCGCCACAGAAGAGATGTGTTGTCTGTCTTCATTTCTGCCAGCTGGACCCGCCATTCTAGAATTCTCAGGCCACCAAGGAGCAAGGGTGGGCTACCTGACACTGGATAACAACACAATATACTTCCAGATCACAGGGCTCAGTGCCCTCTGAACTGTCTGTTGCCTCTGCTGCCCTTTCAACCAGTGTACAGTTGCTAGACAGGGGACCAATGAACATCTGACTCCAAGCATGTAGGATGGGAGGATGTCTTGTCCTCTTTTAAATGTGGTTGATTACTAAGTGGCTAAAGTGCAATGTGTTGTGCAGTGTAATTATTTTATGGATTCCTCACTGGGTAACTCCTGTTTTTACACCCATAGTTTTAGGAGTAAAACGGTACCTAGGCAACATTAAGTGACTTTATGGCTCAAAGAAATGTGTGTGAAGTTCAGAATGGGGAGAAGAAACAAGAATAAAAGTGGATCTGAAAGTGTTACCTTGGATTTTTGTAGAATTATGTTTTACATGCTGAATTAGTCTGTGGATCTTTTGCCAGAGCACAAACTTTTGTTGTGAAACATGTTTTTTTAAAAAAAGCTGATGGGACTACTTTAATGTTGAAACTAAGTCACTTATAAGTTGATATACTTTAGGCCATAGGTAAAACATAGCATTTTTAGGTTACAATGAATACGCACCTAATATTTTATGAAATTAAATTCATGATTCTTAAATTGTATGAGCTTGTAAAATATATTACTACTTTTATTTAGCAGACTGTGGATTCTAATAAAATATTTGTATTGTGAAATAACGAATTAGAAAGTGTTATGTACATATCCCAATGCCCAACAAGTGCAATCAATACGTATTGTCGACACGTAATTAAAAAACAGTGTACAATAAAAACTTTCTGGAGATAAAATCATTTCCATTTCCTCCTCCTCTTCCTCGTTTTTTTTTTTTTTTTTTTTTTTTTGTCTGTTTGTTTCTGAGACAGGGTCTCACTATATAGTGTAGGCTGGTCTCAAACTCACAGTGATCCTCCCACCTCAGCCTCCTGAATGTTAGAAAGACAGGAATAAGCCATCATGTTTGGCCCTTTTTACTTCATTTTTAACAGTATATTCATTGCCTTATTTCTCTTACCCCTCAGTGATTTGAATAGCTATTTACCTAACTACACTATCAAAATCTTAATGGTGCCTTTAATCCCAGCATGCGGGAGGCTGAGGTAGGAGGAGCGTTGTGAGTTCAAGGCTGGCTTGGGCTACAACGCGATCACAAGGCTGGCCTGAACTACACAGTGAGATCCTGCCTCAAAATACCAGGGCTGGGAGTTTGGCTCAGTGGTTTAAGCCCCTGTCTGGCAGGCGCGAGGTTGTGAGTTCGATTCCCAGTGCCAAAAATAAATAAATAAATAAATAAATCTTACTGACAAAATTTTAAATACACCCTAATACAGTGGTGTCGGTTCATAAGTTTAATTCTTTCAACCATTCTAGTTGCAACCAAATTGCAAGCTTAGAGAGAATTAAATCCTAAATCCTGAGAAAACAGCCTGATTCCTGTTTTAGAGAGTCCCCAAATCATCTTTAAATGTAATATCCTTTGTCAGATTAGAAAGAGTAAAAATAAAATTTTAATGCTAAAAGGTGTGAATTAATTGGCAAGCAAACACAAAATCTAATTTGTTTCCAAGCATTTTTAATGTTTTTGTCTAAAAGTAATAAAAAATTACAGGATGATTACATATAATTAATAATCTTTATCAATGCCTAACTTGATAATTGAGAGGAAATTCTTAGCCAGAAAGCTAAGCTATTATACTAAAACATAAAATAACTAATTTTGAAATTGTTAACCTGTTAAATAATAGCTAAAGATACTACCACAGCAATGGAAAGAATCTCTCTACTCGTATAACCCAAGTGGTTTTAAAAGTAATTAGGTTTGTTGGAAATTGAAAAAAACAAAAATCACAGGTTTCTTTGTATAGTTTTCATACTCTTAGCAACTAAATTATCAACTATTAAAACAAAAATTAAAACTTGTTAGACCGTATCAATTAAAAAAAACTCCCCGAGAGATTAATTTTTAAGATAAAAAAATTGAACTAAAATCTCTGTAATGCTTTTTTAATTAAAAAGTGCTTTTAACCAGTTATGGTTGCACATGCCTAAAATTCCAACCCTCAGGAGGATGAGGCAGGAGGATCATGAGTTCACAGTCAGCAGCTTCAGTTAAAGAGGGAGTTCAAAGCCACCTTGGACTACATAATGAGACTATGTCTCCAAAAGCAAAGAAAGCAAAGCAAAGCAGAAGTTTTTCATGGGCATTCTTTAAAATCCTGATATTTAAAATCCATATTTTAAAATTAAAAACCGAATTAGCTATAATACCACTTAAGATATCATATTTATTAAATTAGTACCAGTATATTGAAAACCCATTTTAGGGAAAGTAAAGAAAACGAAACAAAATCTAAACATAGCAAGATGTTAACAGCATTTTAAACTAACATTTTGGACGTGACTGCTAATACTATTAATATGTTTTCTAAGTTATTTTCAGAATGTCTTCTGTTGATGCAAAATGAGGAATATATATGCATGAAAGTATAAAGTAATACATAAAGTGTCAAAAATATCTTAAGATATCTAACATAATGATGTTACAGCTTTAGAAAATCAGAAAAATAAGTTAAATAAAAACTATAAAATTTAATTTAAAACTTCAAAGGGCTGGTTGCAGTTAACAATTCTGAGAAAAATAAAGCCATTGCTTATTCTAAAATACACATTATAATTATGGTTGTTTCATGGGTTATATAAAGAGTATAAAAATTGAAAGTATTTTATGTCATCAGTGACAAGTGATGAATTCTTTAAACTTGTGTCAATGAAATCATCAACCTATGATCATTTAAGGGGGGGTTCTAAATTTTAAATGTCATTAATATTAAATAATGAAGAAAAGTTTCTATTACATTATAGAAAATTTAATTTTCAAAGGACAGTTTGATTATAAAGGATTATACTGTATGATCTCTGGAAACAGATTAGCATTCAAAGAAAAACAAATTTCAATATTTTAAATACCACAAAAATTCCTGAATAAATAATTTTAAAGAAATGTCTTATACCTCTCTAAAATTTTTAATGCTTACATTATCTATAAAAATTGAATCATGCATGAATACCTCTTGAGGGAAAAATTCAAGACTCTTAAATTACTTTCATTATGTTACTAAAAAATACGCAACTATAAAACCAGATGTAAAATTCTTGTGACTCTTACACAACTATAAAACTAAAAGATACAACAAAACTACAAAGCAAAACACAAAAACAATAGCTAAATTAGTGTAAGGAGATTTTTTTGCTTTAACTCAATCTTTGTGTGCTAAATCAATCTTGTACTGGTTGCTTCAAAATCTGCTTTATTTTATTCATGCCTACTCTGCTATGAAAGATCACAGCTTTTTATCCAAATAAACTATAACATATCACTTGGTTAACACTAGTTAGGCTTACTATATGACTACTCTGCTATGAAAGATCACAGCTTTTTATCCAAATAAACTATAACATATCACTTGGTTAACACTAGTTAGGCTTACTATATGAACACACAACACTTACAGCAATTGTGCCTTCGTAATATTGTTAGATTGAAACATGTCAAGTTTAACTACTGTCACAAAAGGTATACCAATCACAATCATAAATAGAGATATATAAACATAGATACATTACTTAGCAATCAGATGTCTAAAAGACTTAGAATATGTTTTAATTAAATCTTTTTAAAATGAAAATTATAACAAAAAATTTATAGAGAATTCACGAACACCCAAAAGTATGTCTAGGCCATGAACCAGTCTAGGCTGTGAACCAAAAATCCAAAAACAAACTCAAAGAGGGGAAATGTGTTGCTGAAGAGGAAGAGCTAGGAATATAACCTGCTTTTTGGGTATTCTTTTGATCATACTACGCCATTGCGTCTTTCACATTAAGTTGAATTTACACAATGTGTACTTTATACAAATATTTTAACAGTTCACTTTTCAGAGAATGAGCAAACTTTCACCAAAGAGAATACAATTATTCTTTTCATCAACCAAAACAGAGGAACACATATTCTTTAAAAGTAGTAACATACATCAGTTTGTGTCACAGATGAAAACAAGCCCACCCAGACTCCTTCTGCACATAATGTATGCCAAGATATGAAAAAATGTACAACTCCTCTCCATCCCCCAGCTTTTCTCTTATGTTCAGGCCAGGCTCTACTACTCTCTAGATACGTATTTCTAAATATTGCTTGACAATCTCTGTCTTGATGTCAATATGAGTAAAACTCAAAATTGACAAGTCCTAAAATCATTACTTTTCCCTAGCAAAAACCTGACTCTTGCTTAGTTAATAGTTCTATCAAATCATAGACAAGTCAGAAATAACAGAATCTTATTTCTCCTTCCAATCTTACTATATTCAACTTGCACAAAAAGATCCACTAGATAAATTCCTAGCAGAACTATTTGTATCAAACTGTTTGTATAAGTTGTAAAACTTTGGAAAATATTGACAGATAATCTTCTAAAATTTTTCCACATTATATACTTTCATATACTCACAAACACTGGGGGAAATCTTTTTAATTTCCATATTATAGTCTGTAAAATATATTTCATGACTTCCAAATGTTATTATAATAAATAATGCTGAGGTAAACTTTATCCACCAAATTTCTGATTATTGGGGCTGGGGAAATAGCTCAGCGGCATAAGTGCCTGCCTGTCAAGCACAGGGTCCTGAGTTTGATTCCTGGCATCAAATTTCTGGTTATTTTCTTAGAATATAAAAACTCAAGGCCTTTGAAATATTTACTTCCAAATTACTTCCCATAAGGATTATACAATTTTCATTCACACTACACATGAGGCCATTACCGTACTTAGCTCAATTACTTTTTATGAGACCCTGGGCAGACTATCTTCTCTGTGCTTCAATTTCTTCACCTTTAAAATGAGAGTAACACTACTGCCTAACTCAAGGAGGTTGATGTGAAGGTAAAACTGATTAACACATATGTAACTTTTAGAAAAATCCCTTACACAGTAGGTGCACAGTAAATATTACTATTCTAATTTCTCACCAACACTGAATGTTAGAGGAGAGAGAATTCATAGTACTCTGTCTCATTTCAAAGTGGGAACAATGTCTGAAAGCAGCATTAGGGAGCGATGACAGCACTCCCACTTAAGAGGGAAAAGATGAAACCAATTTTAGGTCAGTTTTTAGTGAAGGCAAGGAGATGCAAGGTTTATCTGGACAAAACATGAAAATCACTACACATAGGAAAGCATGCAGGTCACAGAGGAAGAACATAGTGTAAGGATTTGGAATGACTGGAGAAATGGGTCAAATAAACAGAGTTCAAAGGAGTGTGAACTTCTAAGCTCAAAAAATAAAAAACAAAGGTCTGTCCTTCTGCCAGATGACTCACATAGAGTTGATGAGAGGCACAGTGGAATTATTTCTAGGTCTACTGAAAGCACGCAGACACTCACTTGAGTTTCTGCAACAGTCTGAAGGTGCATGCTATGGCACACACAAATAAATAACCTCTCAAACTTCACCACATACACACAACAGAGCTAATTACTGGCACTGCTGGGATAGTGATCTCAATTGTGATTTCTATTTCAGTGTTTCCTTCATTAGAACATGTTAACACTTTCTCCTAAATCTTATTTCTGGATCTACTAATTACTTGGAATATACAACCACTTAAATATGGTTTTCATTATTCTTTAATTTGATTCACTGTGATTCCTACAAACAAGGTCATTTGCTATTTTCCTGCCTATTCACAGTCTTATGAGACTTTCACCTAATTTGTCATTTTGGCATTTCACTGCATAGAACATAGAACAGTATTTTGTCACTTCAAATCTGGACATTTCAACATGTACTTTCTCTTCTAGACAGCTTCAAAATATAAAATAAAAGCAGTGCCAATGTCAACCTGTTAATAGTTTTCAATTCGGAAAGTGGCTATCTTTTTAAAGACTGTTACACTAAAATCTAATTCATTCCTCATTTTTGTAGATGAGCAAAGTTACCTGAAAAAGTTAAGAAACTTCTATAAATTCACAAAATTAACGGCAGAGCTCAGACTAAACTTCAGGGTTCCGGATTTTTTATCTACTACTCTACTCTTAATGTTCTTGTTTCAAAATCATTTTGTATTCTTGACAAACATTCAAATTTCACAATGTCCTAAGATTTTTGAAGTTCCAAATAATGTATTCCAACTCCCAGATTATATAGTAGGATTAAAACACAGGAGGTAAAGCAGATATAAAAGAAGTAAAATAAGCCGGGCGTGGTGGCGCACGCCTTTAATCCCAGCACTCGGGAGGCTGAGGTAGGCGGAGCGTTGTGAGTTCGAGGCCGGCTTGGGCTACAACGCGAGTGCAAGGCCGGCCTGAGCTACACAGTGCAACCCTGCCTCAAAAAACCAGGGCCGGGAGTTTGGCTCAGTGCCTTAAGCGCCTGCCCTAGCAGGCACGAGGTTGAGAGTTCAATCCCTGGTGCCGCAAAAAAAAAAAAAAAAAAAGAAGTAAAATAGTTTTACCACCCAGGAACTTACAAAATAATAAGAAACCAAAGATTCACATCAACAATTTTAAACAATAGAAATTAACATACACCAAAGTCTAAAGTAGAGTAAGTATAATTTCAAGTTGGGGATTGTGAGGCCTCCTGCCTTGCCTTTGTTGCCCAGGACTGCCTTTGCTATTCCAGGTCTCGTTTGTTTCCAAATGAATTCTATGACTGTTTTCTACAGATTTGTGAAGTATGGTAATGCTATTTTGATCAGGATTGCATTAAATCTGTGTAACAGTTATGGGAGTCTGGCCATTTTCACAATGTTGGTTCTTCCTATCCATGAGCAAGGGATATCTTTCCATTTTCTGGTATCCTCTTCAATCACCTTTTTCAGAATACTGTAATTTTCAATACAAGGCTCTTTTACATCTTTCGTTAGATTGATTCCTAAGTATTTCATGTTTTGGATGCTACTGTGAAAGGTGCTGTTTCCCTAATTTCTCTCTTAGTGAGTTTGTTGTTTGTGTAGAAGAATGTTATTAATTTTTGAGTGCTGACTTTGTATCCAGCTATGCTTCTGAATTTACTTATTAACTCTAAGGGTCCTGACATATTCACTGGAAGAAAGATAGCCTCCTTAATAAATGGTGATGGAAAAGTTGGCTTTCCCCATGCCAAAGACTAAAACTAGACACATCTCTCACCACGCACTAAACTAAAGTCAAAATGGATCAAAGACCTAAATATGAAAATAGAAACCCTAAATCTACTGGAATACAAGGTAGGTAGAAATCTTGAAGACATAGGGATAGGCAAAGAGTTCATGAACAAAGCACAAACTGCATGAGAAGTACTTCAAAGAATCAACAACTGTGATCTCATCTTATTAAAATGCTTTTGCACATGAAAAAGATCACCAACAAAATGAAAACTCGCAGAGTAGGAAAAAACTTTAGCCAACTGTCCCTCAGACAGAGGACTTTTATCTAGAACATTAATTGAAAAAAATCAGGCCCCCCAAATTCAAAGACCCAATCCACAAATGGGCATCTGAGATGAATATGCACTTTTCAGATGAAGAAATACAAATGACAAACAAATATACAAAAAAATGTTCAACATCACCAGTCAATTGGGAAATAAAGTTCAGAGGTACAGCACTAGCCTGACAAGCACAAGATCCTGAAGTCGATTCACTGTACCATAAAACAAAAAACAAACAAACAAAAAACACTGAGATTCCACCTCATGCCAGAAAGAATGGTTATCCTCAAGAAATTAACCAATAACAAATGCTGGAAGGGTTGGGGAGGAAAAGGAACCCTTCTTCACTATTGGTAGGAGTGTAGACTGGTACAACCACTGTGGAAATCAGTGTGGAAATTCCTCAAAAAACTAGGGTTGGAGGTCTGTGATAGTTTGAGTCTAGATGTCCCCCCAAATCTTCATGCAGTCATGGAGGATGGCTTCTAGAGTTTTTGAATGACTCATGGTTCAATGCTGGGATTATAGGTGTGAGTGCTACACCCAAGTGGGTGTGGCCTACATACAATATAAGTCTTCTCTCCATGCTCCTCCTCTTTGCTCTTGTTGCTTGTGCTGTTTTCTGCTGCTCCTGTGCCATGTGCCACTTTGCCCTGGAGACAGCTGAGTATGGACTGAAACCTCCAAAAACTGTAAGCTAAATAAACCTTTTCTTCCTTCATTTTGGGCGCTGGGTATTTTATCTCAGCAATAAGAAAAAAGTAAGCAAGACAAGGTCCCATTCAATCTAGTTTTTCCCTTTTGGGTATTTTCCCAGAAGAATTGAAAACATCATACCACAACAATATAAGATTAAAAATGTAATAGTTAAATCTTGGAAACAATCCAAATGCCCATCAACCGAGGAATGGATACAAAAGATGTGATATCTTTATACAATGGAGTACTACTCAGGTATACAGAAGGATAAACTTGAGGCTTTTATAGGTAAATGGATGCAGCTTGAGGCCATACTCGTAACTGAAATAAATCAGACTCGCATGTGTAAGTATCGTATCGTCTCCCTAGTGCAAAAAACTAAAAGAGTAAATAAGATCCAGAATGTACAACTGACATTGTGAAAATGAAACGGAAAGAAACTGCTCAAAAGAAAAGAACTGGGACAGGGGGAAGGAGAAAAGAAAGAAGGGGAAAAATATATATATATGATAGATAATTATACTACTAACCTCTGTTAGTTCACCAAAAAGAATGGTTTGTGCTTTCACTGTTTGATCATTATTTTCATGCCTGTACCTTGTAATCTGAACAACTACTTTGAAGATAACAATATACAATATATTAACCATTGTTAATCTCCTATTACTTTGTTTTGAAATTCTGTATCGTTTTTATTCTTTTTTTCATTTTAAAATAAAAAAACAGAGTAAGATGAATTAGTTGGTATGAAGAACATGAAGTCAAAACAGGCTAAAGAGGTTAAAGAAGACAATCCTGACACAGATCTGTCCTCTCCAATATATCAGCTTCTAGGCATATTTGACTAAATTAAAATTTTAAAAGTAACTTAAAAATCAGTTCCTTGGGGTCTGCGGCTATAGTTCAGCAGCATAAGTGCCTGCCTGGCAAGTGTGAGGTCATGAATTTGATCCTGGTACCAAAAAACAAAACAAAACAAAACAAAAATCAGTTCCTCAGTCATACTAACCATATTTCAAGTGCTCCACAGCCACATATACTTGTGGCTGCCGTACTAGATGTAGTTACTCAACACTACCATTATTACACAAAGTTCTACTGGGTGGCATTGGTATTTATGATGGAAAAATGGCAAGGAGTAAGGATGTATTAAGTCAAGAACAAGAGAGGAAAATGAAGCTTGCCTGAAACAACATATGTAGGAATTAAAGATTAGAATCAATCAAATTGAAGATTATGAATTTTGGTATTCAAAGAAGAACAAATAATTCCTCTTAAAAAAGAGTAAAAGATGAAAAGAAAATTGACCTTAAAGAGACTTTAGTGCATATATGGAATAAATATGACAGAAGTAAATCACTGAATAATGAGGTATATTTATACATGCATATATAGCTTAAGTAAAAATTGCCAGTTTTCCAAAGTGCTTGAGCCAATTTATACCTCTACCAGCAATTTAGCATTCCAGTCGTTTGACATATTGTTAACATCTGACATCACATACTAACAATAGGATCATCCAAGCAAGATCAACCAATATTTTATTCTGAAGTTTTATCTGAGTGGCAAGTTTGAGGCCTACCTGGGCTACATAGTGAGTTTAGACCAGCCTCAACTGCACAGCAAGACCCTGTCACGAACAAACAAGCAAACAAACAACAAAAAATAGAGAAAAAAAACTCTGTCTCATAACCCACCAAAATAATTACTATAAATATTACCTGTACTCTTTGAATAAATCCTTTCTAGAAAAAAGATAACACCTATGATATTCTATAAAAAAGAATTTCCTATATTCTGTAACATTATGTTATAAAACATAACAGGATCAACAAAATACATAACTACTCTAATTTATCTACTGTACAAGTTCAAATAACAAAGTAATCAGGATTTTAAGATATTAGATTCACAAACATGCATTAAATCACAATACAGAATTATCACAATTTTGAGTCAAAAATTAAGAAACTTACAAAATCAATTTTTAAAATTATGTTTGATTTTCTATCTTTACCCTTACCTTCCTACTCTTTCTTCTCATCATAGATAAAAGAAAACACAAATATAGAAAAAGTGCTGGGTATATTACTATCTTAGTTCTATTTCCTGATTCTCACTGAATCAAATCAATGAGAATAATCAACTGACATCTTATTTGAATATCAGAACTATCCCTTTGTATGCATATATTGTTCTCATGCCACCATTTTGTTCTGTTTTTAGAAAAATACATACATATTGAGTATAAGTGAAGCACATAAGTCATTTAAGAGGCAGAACTCTAAAGGCTCCATGATCTCCAACCCCTAGTACTGCTCCTATGATTACATATAGGATAAGACAGATTTTGATGTTTTGTTGTTTTGTTTTTTGGTTTTTTGAGATAACATCTTGACAGGTAGTGTAGGGTTGCCTTGAACTCACTACAGAGCCAAATCTGGCCTCGATTCCTGGCAATCCTCCTTCCTCCTGAGTACTGGGATTACAGGCATGTGCCACCCCACTCAGCTTTAAGCGAGATTTTGAAGATGTAATTATGGTGCTCATCAATAGGGAGTGACATGCGTGGGTATACTCTAACTCAGTGATGGTGAACGTTTTAGAAACTAAGTGCCCAAACCTAAAAGCCAGTCATTGCAAAGTGACAACACTGCAATTAAACCTGAGTGCTTGCGTGCTAAGGAGCTGCAAGAGCAACCTGGCTCGAGTACTGACAGAGAGGCCTCTGTGTGCCCATTGTGGTATGTGCCACCAATGCCCTAACATACTACATAAGCCCTTTAAAACAGTTTTCTCTAGCTAATATTGGGAGAGGAGGTCACTCTCCCTCTGCCACTGCTGGCTTGAACATAGAGGAGCCACCTGAAAATGACAGTTAAAGAGTGACTATACAGGTATTTTGCTAACAGCAATCTTTGTAGAAACAGGAAAAGAGGAACATCAGCCCTACAACTGCAAGGAACTAAATTCTGCCAACGACTTATACTGTTAGTTGATTTTTTTCTCCCGGTACCAACAAAATGGAATGCAGCTCAATCAACATCATTATTCTCCCCTTTTGATTCCCTAAGCAGAGAGCACAGTCACGATCACTCAGACAGATCTACAGAACTGTGAAATAATTAACAGGGATGTTAAACCTGTTAAGTTTTGTCATAACTTTTAAAGCAGCAACAAAACAAATCGTGTAAAACTTTTCAATTTAAAAAGTTTCAACATAGTTAGTTTCTATGAAATTACCCAGAAAGTTTTCTTTGTGCCCCGGCAATCCTTCCTCCCACATGTCCCCAAGTATCACTCATGTAATTGCTATCATTATACTAACCTTAGATTTCTTGTTGTAGAATTCTATGTAAATAGACTCATAAAGAAATTATTCATTCAGTCTAATGATTTTAAGATTCATTTGTGTTACTGCACGAACCAAAAGCAATTCACTTCTATTGCTGAATACCAATATTTTATTGCGTGGATTACCATAAGTTACTATGGATATTTGGGTAATTTTATCTTTTTAAAAAATTTTTTATTTTACTTTAAAGAGGATAAAGCAAAGGAAAAAAACCAATAAAACCAATCAGAAATAAACCAGCATAAGTGATATAGGACTCAAAACCTTACAAATCCAACGATAGTTACCATAATGCCTTTTATTGTCTTCAAAATAACTGCAGATACTTTTGGACATAGTAAAAATCGAACAGAACAGAATAGAATAGAAACATTTTCAAAATAGTGAATGCAATAAAGGACTTCAAAATAAGCCACTAGTAAATTCAAAATGGCTAACATAATATGTCTTGTTATCTTTTTATCTTTTAATATAAGAAAGTTACTAAGAAGATTTTGCAGAAGTACCTGTGTGGACATGTTTTTGTTCTTCTTAGGTAAATACTCGGGAGTAGCCTGGGTTATGTGTGCATAATATTCTCAAAGATTACCAAAGTTTTTCACAGCAGTATTATCATCTTATACTCCCACCAACACAGTTCCAGTTACTCTATATCCTTTCCAAAACTTGATACAATCATTTTAATTTTAGTCAATCTAATGTGTAGAGTGGTATCTCATTATGATTTTAGTTTCTAGTTTCCTAGTTAAAACTAGCACTGACAAAATTTGAACTTCTTTTGCAGTAATTTAAAGGTTATGTTACGACTGATTTATAAATATTCCAGTAGTTCTAATTGAATACTTAAAAGTTGATAATATGAATTCTGCTTACATTTAAGCATGAAAATAATGTAAAGATTGTTTTAAAGAGACAAAGTCCTGAGAGTATCTTTGAGGTAAAAAATGTGAAGGATTCCTATGATTTCTAAAACAAATTCTGGGAGAAGTTATAAATTTTCCTTTTCTGTAACTGCAAAAATGTTAAGAGGAAGTGAGTCTACAAACTATCTGAATGATAACAAAGAAGATGGGTAGACAGGCGAACATGTAAGTCTCTTAGGAATTCTAGTCTATCTCAACATATTTCAAGTGCTTTGCTGTTGCTTTCTACAACAGATTACACTGATGAGAATGAAAGCTCCTAAGAGATGAACAATCCATGGTTCAAAGTAGTAAATATAATATAAAAATACAAGACCTAAAAATAATTTTTAATATCAAAGTAAAAGGCAATAAAGCAAGTAAATTTATTCATTTCCTTTCAAAAGAATGCTAGTCACAGCACCAAAAAAAGTTACACAATATTTTACTTCATTGAATTTTCATACAAGAACAAGGAAGATAAAAATGAAAGAGTATTTTCTCCAAGTTATCTATTAGTTATTTGGTTATTATTCAAATAATAAATATTTTCTACTAATTAATAAATGAATTTGATAAAATAACTATTCAAACTAAATATCCAAACTCTGTGTGTGTATCCACAAAGGTATAAGTAATTCACCTTTAGTGGATTATTTACTGTAATGGGAACAACCAACCAAACAGTCACAGATTTGAAAATATTGCAAGGGGTATCTTCTGTCCAGACATGACTTCTATCTTAACCTTATTTTGCTAGGAAAAAAGCACAGGGAACTTGGATAAAAATAAAAATGTTAAAACTAAAGGAATTCAAACCCTGGAAATTACATGAAATTTGTTCTTGCTGAAAGTCAAATACATATGTGTGTGTGTGTGTATATATATACATATGTATATAAACTCTGCTAACAGGATGCAAGATCAGCATTAAAAATTAATAGCTTTTTCATACACCAATAATGAACTGGCTGAGAAATCAGGAAAACAATTCCATCCAAAACAACTTTGAAAAAAACCAAAACAAAACACTGAGCAACCAATCCAACCAAGAATGTAAAAGACCTCTACAATGAAAATTACAGATCACTGAAGAAAGTGAATAATAACAACACATGTCAGCAGAATTATTATTGCTAAAATGGCCAGATTACAAAAAGTGATCTACAGTTTCAATGCAACCCCTATCAGAGTCCCAGCAATACTCTCCAGAGAACTAGAAACAAAAATCATAAACTCAGGAGGAATTTCAAAAGACCTAGAATAACCAAAACAATCCAAAGCAAAAAGAGCAAGGCTGAAGGCATCACAATACCTGATTTCAAATTATACTACAAAGCTACATTAACAAAAGTGGCACGGTACTGCCACAGAAATAGACACACAGATCAATGGAACAGAATACAGAACACAGAAACACACAACACAGACAATCTGATTCTTGACAAAAGAGTCAAAAACATACAATGGAGAAGACAGGGAGAGGAAAAAATGGTGGAATAATAATTTAGTGGCAAAATACAGCCTCTTCAGGAAGTGTACTCCAGATACCTGGAAAACAAAACTTGGTGAAGAGAGAAGAAAAAAAAAAAAGAAAGAAAGAAAAAAGGAAAGGAAAGAAAAAGAAAAAGAGAAAAAGGTAGAGCTCCTGAAAGTAGGTGGGAGCTGAGAGAAAAACTAGAACTCTGATAAAAGCTATGCATGACAAACCTACTGTGAACATCATATTAAATGGGGAAAAACTAAAAGCTTTCCCTCTACAATCAGAAATGAGACAAGTATGTCCCCTATCTCCACTCTTATTCAATACAGTAATTAAAACATTAACCAGAGCAATCAAACAAGAAAAAGAAATAAAGGGAAAAAGTAAGAAATCAAATCGTCATTATTTGCAGTTGACATTATCCTCTATGCAAGAGGCCCAAAAAATTCCACCAAAACACTCCTAGAATAACCAAATTCTGCACGGTAGCAGGATACAAAATCAACACAGAAAAAATCAACAGCATTCCTGTATACCATCAGTGAACTCACCGGGAAAGAAATTTGGAAAACAATAGCATCAGTGAAAATTAAATAGGGATCAACCTAACAAGGAAGTGAAAGACAACTGCACAGAAAAACTACAGTACTCTGAAAATGGAGATCAAAGAGGACATCGTAAAATGCAATGATACTCCTAATTGCTGGGTAGACAGAACCAATATAGTCAAAATGGCCACACTTCTAAACTATTATACAGATTTAACACAATCCCAATCAAAATATGCAGAGCATTTCTTACGGAACTAGAAAATACAATCCTAAAATTCTGGAGCCAGAAGAGACCCAGAGTAGCAAAACCAATTCTGGGCAACAAGAGCAAAGCAGAAGGCATTATAATCCCCAGATTTCAAGTTATGTCACAAAGCTGCAGTGACAAAAACAGCATGGTACTGGCACAAAAACAGACATGTGAATCAATGGACAGAATACAAAATGCAGAAACAAATCCAAGCATATTCAATATTTGATTTTTGACAAAGGGAACAAAAGTAAACATTGGAGGAAAGATAGCCTCTTTTAAAAAGGTGCTGGGAAAACTGGCTATCCACAAGCAGTATATGGAATCTAGATCCATATGCTAAACTAAAATCAAAATGGATCAAATATCTAAATGTTAAAACAAGCTGCTAGAAGACAAAGTCTGCTAGAAGATAAAATTGGTAAAACTCTTGAAGATACAAGTGTAGGCAAAAACTTACTGAACAGAACCCCAGATACACAAGAAATAGCATCAAGAATCAACAGATGGGATCATATCAAAATAAAAAGCTTCTGCATAGCAAAAGAAACAACCAATAGAGTGAAGACATTGATGGGAATGTAGACTAGCATAACCACTATGGAATTCAGGATGGAAATTCCTCAAAAACCTAAAACTAAAAACTCCCCTTCTAGGTATCTTCCCAAAAGAATTAAAGACATCATATTACAGTGATACATGCATACTCGTGTTTACAGCAGTCTAACTCATAATAGCTAAACGTTGGAACCAGCCTATATGTCTGGCAACGGATGAATGGATAAAGAAAATGTGGTACAATGGAATTTACACACAATAGAAAGCTACTCTACGACAGAGAAGGATAATCTTGAGTCATTTGTAGGAAAATAGATGCACCTTGAGACCATAATGGTAAGTGAAGTAAATCAGACATGTAAGCTTAAATATTACATGATTTCTCTTATATGAGAATTCTAAAATATAACTAAAGAGCAAAATGGAGAAAACACAGAATCTTTAACAAATGATGCTAGAAAAACTGGGTATTTACTTGTATATAATTAAAACTAGATCACTATCTCTCACCTTCTATAAAAGTTCAAAATATCTCAAAGATATAGGAATATGATCTGAAACCTTGAACTTGCTAAAAGGAAAGAAAGGAAAAACACCTGAAGTTATAAGCACAGGCAAAGACACCCTGATTTGACTTCGATAGCATAGGAAATAAATGCAAGAATCAATGAACAGCACTGTATCAAAGCAAAAAGGAGATGCCAACAAAGAGACATGTGACATGAGAGAAAAATCTTTGCTAGCTACTTTTTTGACAGAGTTAAAATCTAGAATATATAAAGAGCTCAAAACAATGACAAAAAGTCATATGAACTAAACAGACACTTCTCAAAAGAGGTACAAATAGCCAATCATCTTTAGCCTTATGAAACTGCAAATCAAAAAACTTCATTGAGATTCCATTCAACCCCAGCCAGAATGGCTACCATCAAGAATTAAAAAACAAAAACAAAAACAAAAAAACCCAAGCTAATGTTGGTGAGAATGCAGGGGCAAGAAAAGGAACCTTTCCTAATCCATAGCTAGTGGGAATGTAGATTAGTACAGCTACTATGGAAATCACTAAACAAGTTCCTCAAAAAACTAAAAATAGAACTATTGTATGACCCGGCTATATCATTCCTTGGTATATACTGAAGGAATTAAAGTCAGCATACAATGAGAATACTTGCATACCCATATTTATTGGAGCACAACTCATAATAGCCAAGATATGGAACCATTCTAAGTGGCTGCATGAATAAAGAAAAGATGGTATATATATCCACAGTGAAGCATATGCAGCCATAATGAAGAATGAAATTATGTCACCTGCAGGAAAATGGATCAATCTGGAGATCCTAATGCTAAGTGAAATAAGGCAGACTCAGATAAATATCACGTTTTCCCTAATACATGGAATCTTGCAAAGAAAAAAATATGAAAGTTGAAGAGAGACAATTATTAGACAAGAGGAAGGGATAGTAAGACAGGGGTCATGGGAGGAAGAATATGATCAAAATATATTATATGCTTGCATGAAAATACCACACTGAAACTCAGCATTTTATAAAATAATTTTTAAAATTCTAAGAACATTCAAATGTAAACTAAAGGATAAAAGGCTGTAATATGCTGCAATTACAAATGGGGTAACTCATATTGAAGAAATGGATGCTTCTCAAAAGACACCTTCACAGGGTATGATTTCCAGCTAGGACTCTCAAAAGATATGAACCTAGTGCTCATATACCCTGAATCAATCAGATTACAAAGTCCCTATTTTGTCTAATTTCCAACTTCTTTTATAGTGAAACCAACATAATGAATTCAATCTATAGCTCATCTTAAATATTATTACATTTTATCATTACTGTTTCCTAGTTCAGAATAAAGTTTAAAGTGATTCTCATATAATACAATAGGGAAATTTTAAGAGAATAAATCAGTGATGGTCAACCTTTTATTTTTAATTTTGTTTTTGGTACTGGGGATCGAACTCACAACCTTGCGCCTGCCAGGCAGGTGCTTATGCCACTGAGATAAATCCCAGCCCAATTTTTTGAGACAGGGTCTCACTATGCCATTCAGGCTGGCCTTGAACTCACTTTGTAGCCCAGGCTGGTCTCGACCTCACAAGGATCCTCCTGTCTCAGCCTCCTGAGTGCTGGGATTAAAGGCATGTGCCACCATGCCCAGCTGGTGGTGAACCTTTTAGAATGTTCAGTGATAAATAGCCTGCTGCAGCACACATGCCGTAGGTTCACCACCACTGGAATAAGTGGAGAAATGTTCATTGAACCCAATAAAACTAGTGAAGAATTTGTTCAAGTGGGTTACCTGACTTCATAGGCCCAGCATATTTTTTGAAATGATCTAACTGAAGAGCCAGGTGCACTGGCACATCCCTGTAATTCCAGCATTCAAAAGGCTGATGCAGGAGGATCACCATGAGGTCAAGGGCAGCCTGGGCTACACAGTGAGTTCAAGGCCAGCCTGAGATACATAGCAAGATCCTGCCTCAAACACACACACACACACACACACACACACACACACACACGTGTGTGTGTGTGTGTGTGTGTGTGTGTTGGAGTTAGTAATGAAAATTAGAAACAGCTATCACTCTATTTAGTAAGGATGTCTACTTCCCTCCTCATGTAGCTCGCGCCAGTTCATCCTTCAATGTCCTGAAGAAATCGTTCTTTGCCATGAAAACCGCAATACAACATACCCAGTTCATGGTGAGTTATTATTTCTCCTGAATTCTTTCTCCATGCCCCTTATTTTTAGTAACCAACTGCCAAATAATCCTTCTTAAATTGTTTTACATTATTTCAATTTTCCATGTCACAAAAATCTTATCTATTCAATAACAATAAAACTGACTATATCTTAATATTGCTTTGTATGTTTCATAGCAACTAACACAATCTTGCACTTTTACTACAGAACTGATTTGAATAAAAACAAGAAATTACAGACTACTTTAAAAAGTGAAACAGAAAAATTTGGTAAAAGAAAGCACGGATAAAAAGAATATGCAAGCAAAAACTATATACAGGTTAGTAGCTAGTCAACCCTACAATAGGAAGGAAGAAGAGGGGAAAAGAGGGGGAGGCAGAAAGGAACGACAAAATAAAGAACATATATGAACATGAATAACAACAAAAGTCTGCTAGTTACACAAAGCAAACATTTTAAGTCAAGCTCCATGCAATCTTGTGACATCATAACAAAGTTGAGAACCAACAATATAGGGGATAATCAGGGGATAGTGCCAGATTCTGAGAAAAGAAATGCTATCAGTGAAGTGGAGTGACATTACAAGATTCTTTCCACATGTTTAATTCTATCTTTTGGCACTTGATAGGCATCTTCAAATATCAACTCCCACTGACAACAGATGGTATCTGGTAGAGCCTAATGTTGGTGTATGGCCAGCAAACGAAGTAAGCAGTATTACTCATAAGGCCACAATCACTTTGGAAAGCATCTAGTTCTTTAAGTGGTGTAAAAATAATCACGGCTTCAGCAATTTTTCAACTCATATGTAGCGTTAAAACGGTAACTTTTGAATTCAAGAATAGCATCTTGACAGTTTGATCTACTTAGAATATTAAATCATTTTAAAACATTAACTTCATCATATAGAATACACTTGAATCTAAAATTTACACTGGTTATATAAGTATTTATTAATATGCAGTATAACAAGAACAGTTGTTTCAAAAACCAAGCATCAAAGAAAAGTATGCAAAAGAATTATAGGACACACTAAAATAATGGAAAAATTGGATATTGGGCCATTTTAGAGGCATCATTTGTAAAATGATGAAGACCTGATTTTAGACTGCTGGCAGTCAGAAAGAAGACAAGAAAAATCATGAAATATGTAATAAGTAAGGTTTAAGCCTGGCAGATTACTGTTACCTTTTGCAGAGACATAAAATTTGAGAAATTGGTTTCAAATTTATTGTAAAACCCACCAATATATTCTATACCTGTTCCCATATACTTTTTGGAAGAAGATATTTTCAAGACTTTTAGCTTTTTATTAATATACACCTTACAAAATAGAAATTGGAAGTGGTTTTAAATTAACATCTGCTATTCAGAGTTGCTACTGAGTGGTACTTCTTAATTTTATCTGGAAGATTTTAAAGACTTTTCAGCTACAGCTTCTATGATAAGTCATATTTTTTTTAACATATCTCTATCTCCAATGTTGATTAAAAGAGAACAAAAGTAACATCCAAAATTTAGTATTCCTTTTTCAAAACTTACATCCAAAGAAGCTATTTCTTATTTGAATAATTAGAACAATGAAAAATGAGTCTCAAAGAGTAATCAATTACTTTTAGCTAAAATGAAAAATAAAAGTATAGTAAAAATTTTCATTAATCATATT
>RJWM01017215.1:0-43632 GCA_004363535.1 Dasyprocta punctata | reverse complement strand
CTTTTTGCTCTCAGGAAAGCAGGTGGTGTTACAGCTGTGTGGAGGAAAGCGTGACTTCTGTGGCCACGTGGAAGGGAAAATAAGGCACAGCCCTAGTTTCATGACAGCCTGGGTGAAGAGAGAATGCTAAAAATCAAAAAGCACCGTAGATAACAACACAAGGCCGGGAAGTGTGTATGAGCTTTTTGACTCCTGAAGGCCCAGCACCTGACTCCTAGTTTGAGAACCACTGATACAAGAAATCAGTAAGAGGCCGCAAGGAAGTCCACGACCCACACACCGCACACACGGAGCGCGCAGCAACACGGAGCAGGGAAACGGGAGACGGAGAGATGGGCCAGAAACGCGGCCAGGCATGTGCTGTATTTTAAGAGACATCAAACTTTTTCTACAAAAGACCAGATGGGGAATATTTTAGGCTTTCTAGGCCACGTTGTCTCCATTGCAACTAGACAATTCTGCCATTTTAGCATGAAATCAGCCAGAGAAAACATGTAGAAAAACAAAGGTGGCTATATTCCAATTAAATTTTATTTATAGCCATGGACATTTGATTTGCATATCATTTTCACACATCATGAAAAAGTCTTCTTTTGATGTTTTTTTCTAAATAGTCATCAGGCCATAGAGTATCAATCTCTGCTACATTAGAAAGTAAGATTTAAGAAGTACACTCCTATATTGTGGAATATAACTATATTCTGAGCTCCAGTGGCAGGACTCAGGATGCCATGTAACTCTAATACTCCAACTGAAGTGTTAGAAAATTAGTTATTTTATTGAATTTGAAGGCCATTGTTCATTTCATTATGAGTACACAGTGGTTACAGAGTGACCTCAGGGGTCTTTAGGCATCAATTTTTCCATTTGTAACTGAAGCTGCTAATTACTGCTATTTCTCTATCTCCTAGGGATTTCTCTAAAATTAATTAATGGTCACACATGTTAATGCAGGAAATGCATGAGAATCTTGGAGAGTGAACATTTTGCAAATCTGCTTTAAGAAAAAACAAATAGATATAAAGCAGAAGGCCATGTACAAAGTATTTGCAGCTCCTTAGATCATAGGCATTCAGCTTACATACTTGCCCATGTTGATGCTTTTATTTTTCCTTTCAACAGAACTTCAGAAAGCCTGTTCTTTCCAACTGGATCTGGGCTGTCAGTAATTCTTACATATACTTTGATTTGTCCCTTCTTTCTCTTGCAGTGATTATACCAAACTTTCAATAGTCTCATGTCTCTACCCTATTCTAAACAAGAACACAGTAAAAGACCTTTTACAAAATCCCAGCCAAAAAATTCTAGCTGGAATTTCTTTAACTTTATTGTTATGTTGCCAGAGTTTTAGAATTTGCCTCATCAACATCACTGTTTCTCTAGTGGCAAATAAAATGCAGAGCTTCTCTCATCCAAAATGAGTATCTCCAGACTGCACTGAGCATCCTATTGCCTTCCATTGCTCAAAGTGGCCCTCTTCCATTTATTATTCCATGTTTCTTATTTATTTTTAATTCCTTTTCCTACCAATATATGCTGCTCCAATGTAAGCAAAAGCCCCTGAACTCTAAATCTCCTCTTCCACCATTTGATCATGCCTTCTATGTAAGGCAGAGAGAAGAAAAGCTTCTGGAAAGCTATAGCTATAGCTTGGGGGGGGGGGGGGGGATACTGTAGCTTAGGAATGCTATAGCCTGGGGAAAAGTGGTGGAGCAGTGAGGACCAGAAACTCAGTCTCTCCAGGACAAAGTGCATAGAGTCTGGAAAACTATTGATCAGACAGAACAGCTCAGAGAGGAACCAAAGTGAGTGGAGGGAACGTGGGAACCAGGAGGGTGCTGACCAAAGAGAAGACAATAAGATTAACTGATACAGAAAACACAGTGCCCCCACGAAGAAGTTGGCTGTGCAGCCAGCAAGGAAAGGCAGGGAAATCAATAACTTTGATACAGAGAAGGGAGACCCGACCTGGACCAGGAACAAGGTCAAAAATCACATGTCATATCAATAGGTGCAGAAAAGACTTTCGACAAAATACAACAGTCCTTCATAATAAAAACTCTGAAGAAAATAGGTATAAAAGGACCATACGTGAATATGATAAAAGCTACATATGATATGCCAATTGCCAGAATCATACTAAATGGGGAAAAACTAAGAGCTTTTCCCCTAACATCAGCAATAAGACAAGAATGTCCACTATCACTTCTGCTGTTCAGCGTAGAGTACTTGAAACATTGGCTGGAGCAGGCAGGCAAGAGAAAGATATAAAAGGTATACATTTAGGAAAGGGTGACTTCAAGTTATCATTACTTGTGGATGACATGATACTGTATATGGAAGGCCCAAAGAACTCCACCAAGAAACACTTAGAATTCATAGCCAATTTCAGCAAAGTAGCAGAATACAAGATTAACACACAAAAATCACTAGCATTTGTGTCCACCAACACTGAATGGAATGAGGAGGAAATTATGAAAAAAATACCACTCATAGTTGCTTTAAGAAAAATAAAATACTTACAATTAACCTAATCAAGGAAGTGAAAGACCTCTATAAAGAAAAACTACAGTACTCTAAAGAAGGAGATTGAAGAGGCCATCAGAAAATGGAAAGATGTCCCTTGCCCCTGGATAGGCAGAACCAATATTGTTAAAATGACCACACTTCCAAAGCTGTTACACAGTTTCAGTGCAGTCCCAATCAAAATACCAGTATCATACTTTATAGACCTAGAGAAAATAATCCTTAAATTCATATGCAACCAGAAGAAGCCCCAAATAACAAAAGTAGTTTTAGGCAATAAGAGCAAGGCAGGTGGCATAGTAATACCAGACTTCAAGTTACAGTGTAAAGCAACAGTGATAAAAATGGCATGGTACTAGAACAAAAATAAACACATAGATCAATGGAATAGACTGAGGAACAGAAACCTTGCCAGGCATATTCATTTATTTGATCTTTGACAAAGGATCTAAAAGCAAGTGCTGGAGAAAAGATAACCTATTCAACAAGTAGTGCTGGGAAAAGAGGCTATGTTTATAGAAAGATGAAACAGGACCCCTATCATTCACCATATACTAAATTAAAACCAAAATAGATCAAAGATATAAACAATGAAACAGAAACATTAAATCTCCTGGAACACAAAATAGGTAAAACATTTGAAGACATAGGAGTAGGAAAGGAATTTCTAAACAGAACCTCAGTTGCACAGGAAATAGCAACAAGAATCAACTAAAGGGACTATATCAGACTATAGAAGCTTCTATTTTGCAAAAGATTCAATTAGTAAAGAGAAAGCTTTCAGAATAGGAAAAAATATTTGCCAGCTATTCCTCAAACCTCAGATAGAGAATTAATATCTAGAATCTATAAAGAGCTAAAAAAAAAAAGAGTTAAATCTTCTAAAATTAAAGACCCAGTCAAGAAATGGGCTAGAAAAATTAACAGACACTTTACAGAGGAAGAAATACAAATGTCTAACAAATACATGAAAAAAATGTTCAACAGCTCTGGCCAGTAGAGAAACACAAACTAAAACACTAAGAACCCATCTCACTCCTGAGTGAATGGCAGTCATCAAGAAATCAAACAGTAACAAATGCTGGTGTGGTTGTGCTGAAAAAGGAACTCTCCTACATTGTTGGTGGGAATGCAAACTAATACAACTATTATGGAGATTTCTCAAAGAAATTAGCAATTGCATATGACTGGCTATCTTCCTGCTAGATATTTCCCAAAGACTTAAGTCATCATACTACAGCAATACTTGCATACCAATGTTTATGGCAATACAATTCATAATAGCTAAATCCTGGAAGTGGTCTGTATACCTATCACAAGATGACTGGATAAACAAAATGTGGTGTCTGTATATAATGGAATACTACTCAAGTATGAAGAATGTCAAATTTGAAGCCTTTGTAGGAAAATGGATGCACCTGGAAAACATAATGCTGAGTGAAATAAATCAGACACACAAGCTGTAATACCATATGGTGTCCCTCATCTGAGTGAGGCAAAGTACAAACAAAGAAAATGGGAAAAGGAATAGAAAGGGTCAAGAGGACAGATTTTGCACAATGGGGCAATGGTCCAGGAAGCAAGGCGACGGGTGAGGGGAAAGGAAGGGGCAGTGGGAGGAATAAAGATATGTACAGGAACCTAGCAACCCTAACCCATGTAAACAGTATGACCCATAGCGTGTGTATCAACAGGTATGAAAAAGGTGACTGGGGAATCAGCAGAAGAGGGCTAAAGGGGAGGGAAAGGTAAGGGGATTAAAAAAAGGTGCAGTATGTACATGGAACCACTCTCTGAGATGATTGTGAACTGTGTGAATCACAAACATATACCAATGATATAAAATAAAATGAACAAGAAAAAAGAATACTGTGCATTTACATGCACAACTTTTCTTTTTTATTTTTTATCTCCAATTCACTTCTGTGCCCACTGCAATCAGATTTCTGTTTCTATCACTGCTTAAAAATAGCTCATAAAAAGATTCTCAATAACTCCATAATCAGCAAATAAATGCATTTCCATCTGTAATTAACTACAAATGGTGTAAGGGTGTGGTATAATTTTTTCATATGAATAAACAATTGATCTTGCACTATTAAATGCAACCACAGTCAAAATCTCAATAGAATTTTACATCGAGTTTAACAAGCTCTCCCTAAGTGTTATGTGGAAAAGACTAAGACTATCCAAGAAATTTCTAAAGATGAAGCTATTAAATACTAGTCCCAGTAAAACCATAATGGTGATGGCAGGAGTACAATAATAAACTATTTCAGGCTGTATTGTTTTTGGTTGCTTTGCATAATCTACCAAGGTCAGCTCACTCTGTTTTAAATCCCTCTCTCCTTCTATGTCTCTAAAGCTTCTCTATTCATGTTGGCTCATGTCTTTCTGTCCTCCCTCCCCTTTGCCTCTTTAATTTCTCCTGTCTATCGCATCAGGCATCTTAAGCTAAACAGTCCCCGGGGAGAGCCCAGAATTTTTCATGTTTTAATCACCGCTGTTTAATCAATATACTAGGCTCTGCCTGCCCAAACTGGACTTTCAAAAGATCTGGGTACATGTGCTTTCTCCACTTCTTCAATCACTATATAAATTTGCATTACGGAGGTTGCTGATAACCTCTCTGCTGCCAAATCACTGCAACCTTTTGTTCTCTCATCTTACTCTGTCATTCAGTCATGCTCCCCTCTCTCCCGCAGTTGGCTGCTCTCTCCTTTGAAACGCTTTCCTCTGCGACTCTGTACTACAACAACAGTCTGACTTTTTCTACCTCCTTTTGGTTACTCTTGAAATATTCAAAGGCTTTTTTTGTTCTATTTTACTTTAAAATATGGAAGAACCCTGTTCTGAGAAATATCCAATTTTTTCTTCTTACTGTATTCTGAGTATGGTCTCATTCATTCTCACAATTAAAATTCCCGTGTTTCACTGTTTGTGACTCCTAACTTATACCACTATACCCACCTTCTCCTCTTAGCTTCCCGCTCATGCAGCTAACCACCCACTTGACATTTGCTACGGCTTCTATCTAAACTGTCCCCCGTAAATCTTAGGCGTTTGGCAGGGAATTGTATCATGAGTTAGGATCAGCACTATACTCATCAATGGATCATTTACAGCCTCAGGGTCTGAATGTGCTGCTAGCTGGTGGGACATGGTTGGGGGCAGGTCATAGGGGATACGACCTGAAAGGATGTAGTCTTGTTCCCTGCTCCGCTTTCTCATTGCCATGATATGAAAAATTTCTTCTGCCAGAGCCTGCTACTAAACCTCTCCACCATTCTTTCTTGGAGCCAGACAACCATTGACTGAAACCGTGAGCCAAAATAAACCTCCCCTCCTTGAAACTGCAGGTGTCAGGTATTTTGTCCCAGTGATGGGAAAGTAACTAACACAAAGCACTTACAAATAAATGGGGTCATTGCTGTGACGATACCTGACCATGTAGTTCAGCAGCCTTTGGAACTGGCTTGTGGGAGGTGTTTGGAAAGATTTGGGGACGCAGGCTAGAGAAGCCCTAAAATGGTCTGAGCAGTGCTTGATGCGCCGGACAGTCACAGTTCAGATGAGCAGATGCTGACAGGAACACAGCCAATAAACCCAGAGTCAGGAGGTTTCAGGTGGAAACAAGGACTCAGTTGGCTGTTGTACTAGAGCTGGCTGTGTTAGGCTATAGCAAACAACTTATCTCTGTTTTGCCCATAACCTGAGACGTTCGGGCAGACTGAGATTTTAAGCAGTGGACTAACGAACCTGGCAGAGGATATTTAAGGCAGCTAAACATGCAGGCTGGGGCACACTGCTGGCTACTTGTAGCCAGAACTACAATGAGAAACCGGAACAAGAGACAGAACCAAAGATAGAAAGTTTCCAGAGTCATCTGGCAAGGAAAGCCAGAGGCAAAAATTGGAAACATCCCACGAAAGAGCACAGGTGGGCTAGAACAAGAAAAGCCACAAATGTGGCTGCCCAGGGCCTTTGCACCTCACATCTCACCACAACACGACCTGCATGCTGGACACGCAGCTACAGAAGTTAACCTTTGCCCTGCTGTGTTTCGGTCTTGTTTTTGCCCCATTCCCCTCTATCCTCCTGTCCCTCCCACTGGGGATGGAGATGTTTGCCCTGTGCCACTGTACATTGGAAGTGTTTTTATTTTTATTATTTGTTTTTTATCTTTACAGGGGCTCATGGCTGAGTGTGCCTTGAATCTCAGAGGAGACTTTTGACTTAGACTTTATAGCAGTGCTGGAACTTTTAAGACTTTGGTGACTCACACAGATAGATTAGATAGATGTTGCATAATAAGATAGACATGAGCCTTTTGGGGTATAGGGGCTGAATGCTATGGTTTAGACCTCAAGTACCCCCCAAAGTGCCATGTGTTTGGAAGGTGATCGGATTGCAGCTTTGGGTCAGTGCTATAATCATCAGTGGATTCATGCAGCAGTTACTGATGTTCAGGGCTGAATGTGCTTTCAGAGGTGGACCTGCTCGCACATGAGTCCCTGGGCGTGTGCCCCGGAAGACTGTGTTCTGTCCCCAGCTCATACTTATTTTCTTCCACATCTTAAATGGCTTCCTACTGCCGGGCTCCTCTGCCATCACCTTCCATTACTCTGTTTCTACCTCGGAGCCAGATGACCATGGACTGAAACCATGAATCAAAATAAATCTCTCCTCCTTTAAATTGCATGTGTCAGGTTTTTGTCCCTGTGATGTGATAGTGACAATGACAGTATTGCACTATGATTTCTCGTAGGTGAGTCAACCATTAAGGGTCTCATAAAATACAGACTACTCAGTTCAGTTTGAATTTCAGATGAGCAGTAAACAATGTTTGACTATATCCCATGTAATGGCACACACACATATAATAAAACATTATTCATTGTTTATCTGAAATTCCAATTTTACTGGGAATCCTTCATTTTTAGTTGCAAAGTTTGTCAATCTCAGTAAAATTTAACACACCTAAAGAGGAATTTCTGGTTTCATCTTCCTTTGTTTCAATTTTTTTCTCTTCTCAGTGCTCCTTTCTTCCTAATTTTAGTAGGTAGTAACACTGTTCATCCAGTTGCCCAAGCTGCGAAACTAATGAAATCAAACTTGATTTCCCCTCATCTACTACATCAAATTAATCAGTGAATCCTGTCAGTTCTGTCTCCAAATACATCTCAGATTTAGCCTCTCTTTGCTATCCACATTGCCACCACTACCTCTCACCTGGACCAACTTGGTGGACTTATTATTTCCCCCCACTTTTACACTTGTCCCTTACTAATCTTCTTCACAGAGCACCTAGAGAAATTGGTTGAATAATCAATAAAAAGCACCATCAATAAATAAGATCCAAATAAATGGAATATTCTCATCTCCTACTTCAAATCTTTCAGCGACTTCTAATTGCACCTCAAATAAAATAAAATTCTTACCATGGCCTTGGACTCCTGAGTATCTGGCTCATAAGTACCTCTCCAAATCAGTGCTCTCCACTTTCTCACTATCTTTCGTCCAAGCTGGCCCATTCATCCAAGAACACGACAAACTTCTTCATCCTGTGACACCTGTGTCACTGAGGTGGTTTTCCTTCCTGGAATCCTTGTCTCCTGCCTATTTTTCTCCTCCTCCTAGGTATCCTTGAGGTTTCAGAGTATATGTGACTTCATTGGAAAGCAATCCTATTTAAACAGTCTCCTATCCAGCCCCAGCTGTATTATTCTCTATAATCCTACTGTCCTCTCTCACTTTACTTTGTTACTTTCAGTCACAGTACTTAGCAACTTAGTACTGTCTACACACACACACACACACAAACACACACTTACCTTTATTCCACAAGATTTTCACAGGATCACAAAACATGCCTGTTTTATTCACTATTCAAAACAATGCTTGGGAACTTAGTCCATCCTCAAAAATAGGAAATAAATTATTTACAAACCTGTTTTAACAATAGACTCATTTATCTAATATTTCTAACCAGCACAATTTATCTCAACTGACTACAGGATAGAACTCAAACTGCTGTGGCAGGCTTTTCAGCATCCACATACTGAAATATTTTAATTTTCCTGAACATGTGTGCCTTCTAATATATAAGATGATGGATAGACAGACAGACAGACAGATCAGCCTATACTGTCCCTCTTACTTCCTAACAGTCTGACCAGTGAAATTCATTTTTCAAAACTCTTCACTTCCTTGAAGTCATCTCACATCACCCAAGGTAGACTTAACTATTCTTATTGTTATCCTATTGTCATATTCTGCATATATCTATCGTAAACACTAACATTTATCAAGCACTTTTCAGTAAGGCATCCATTATAGTAAGTCTGTAAATATTTCACACATTTTAGTATTCACTATAACCCTAGTGGGTTATATTTATTGTTATCTGCATTTTACAAAGGAGAAAACTGAAATACAAAATTGTTGGGCTGAGCATGGTAACACACACCTGCAATCCCAGCACTCTGGGAGGCTGAAGTAGGTGCTCGGTCTCAAAAATTTGAGACCCTGTTTCAATCAATCAATCAGTCAACCAATAAATCATAAATCATGGCTGGGGATGTAGCTCATTGCACAGGCCCTGGGTTCACTGCCCAGTATCATCCCCCTACACACACACACCCCATAGGTTGGCAATTTGCTCAAGCTTTAAGACCTGTTAGGTAAGAGGCAAGAAAAGAGGTCTAGAAGGATAAACAGCAGAGTATGTGACCTGAATCAGTTTCTGCTACTTCAAAAAGTACTCAACACATTGTATTACATTTTTAATTTTTTCCTATTAGATTATGAGTTTCTCATGGACAAGCTAGTATCAAAATCATCTTTGTAAACCTACCTAAATATTCATGAATAAATGGCTAATGAAGGTATTAATTTATACTAGTACAAAGTACTTGGTTTATGCAATGTTGATAGGTTTTAAAAATGAAGATTTTAGGAATTTGGCAGAAAGCGCCCATGATTTATCTCTCACACTATTTTTTCAAATAGCAAGCAATTTAGTATACCTGTGTATTAATTTTCAAAAAACTATTTGCAGCATACTTAATAAATAACTGGCTTTACAAATAAACATTAGTAAATACAAATGCCTCAGGAGAATTTGCCAAAGGAACTTTGTTAATCATTATGCATTTTGTATCTCTTAAGGCATATACAAATGCTATAATCACTTTAGTTGCTCTTCATAATTCATAATTAGTGTTGCTGCCACCAGATGGAGCAGGAGGTTATTTAAATGATAGTTCTTCAGGAGCACACAGAAAGATTCCTTCAAGTAGACTATTTTCTCTACTCTTCTTCTCATATTTACCCTTCCCACCAACCTGACAATCATTCATTTACATATGCAGATACACCCTGAAACATCACTTTTGCTTCTTGGGTTAAGACTTAAAACGATGTCACTAAACACGACAGCGTGGAAGAACATAAATGAGCACAACCACAAAAAGTATAAAGCCATTAAACTGTTGTCATAGAGAAATTTCATTTATTCATTTTATTAGTAAGCATCAAGCAAGAATGAAGAATGAGACCGGTGAAAGTTTCTGTTTTCGTTTTTCAGTACTAGCAACTGAATCCTGGGTCCGGAGCCTGCGAGGCAAGGGAGCCACAGTGGAACTACACCGTGAGCAGTTAGATGACGGCTCTCCCCGAACTGCGGAGGACGGCCTGGAACCTGGGGTCTTCCCAGCTCAGCCTCCTGATATTCGGGGCTACGTTTACACTGCGCCACGCCTGAGCAGCACATTCTCACTTCGATGAAGCAGCATGGAATCAAGAAAAAAGAATCCATGCATTACAGTTCTTTTTCCCCTTTGCTTCTTCCTGCTTGTGTTTTATTTCACACTTCGTATAAAAGTATATTGAGGTTTTGTATAAGAGAAACCATGTGATGTTTAAGTTTATGCGTGTGATTTACTTTACTTAGCATTATGGTCTCAAGTTCCATCCATTTCCTACAATTGACTCAAATCTGTCCTATTGCAAAGTAGCACTGTCAGTGCAGACGGTGTATCTGAAGTGAACCTCGCCTTAGTACACTCGTCTCATGTTTTATATGTTCTTTGGCCTATTTGTCTGGAGACTATACATATATGTATAATAAATAGGATAAATAAATGAATCTGGTGCTGGAAAAATAAAAAGGGGTGGAGGGGGAAAGAAAGAAATTGAACTATGTGTATATACGTTGGCCAATCTCCTACTGGGAACGTAATCATTATGTACCGAAAACGTGTACTAATAAAAGTTCAAAAAAGAAAAAAGGATTATGTAGGCCTGGAACTTAGTGTACTGTAGTAGGGCAGGTAAATGAACATATGTTAAGTGTAAATATTACCTTTTGGAAGTAAAATTGGACTACTTTCTCATAATATACACACTTTGGTCTACTCAAATGTAAAATGAAGACAAAAACTAAATAAAATAGTGGCTGTAAAAATTCCTTAACTCCAAAGTCATCCACCAGCAAATCTGACTATTTCACTTCCTCATAGCCTGACATGTTCTCTTTCATTTCTTCTTTGCCTGTCCTCACCAGCCCCACTCTAGAACAGACACTCTTTGGGGATGCAGAACTTTGTCCTGTTTCGTATTTTAGTCTCAATATGAATAATTAATCCCAAGCAGCCAGTAAGTGCTTGGCAGATGGGTGATGAATGGAAAGAGGGAATGGAAGAAGGCAGGCAGAGTGTGATAGAGGGAGAAAAAGAAGAGAAAGGGAAAGGTAAGAAACAGAAAGTGCTAAAGCATTGCCTAGGAAGTAAAATTTAAATAAATAGTAGTGATCCTATGGGGAAGATGATGATTACATACTACATTAAAACTGTTTCACGCATCAGTGTTTTGCAAGATCACTTATGGGTTACATACTTAAATACATGGATGATCTCACCCAATTTTCAATGTGAAATTATTCCTAGTCTGTACAATACATGGTGCTATGACAAATATACATACAAATATATCAACTTTAACACAGATTTCTAATAGTTTAATAAACTAGTATATATTTTTAAGCTTATTACATCCATAGCAAATTTTTCCCAAATGTTCTAGCAATTTATATGACCATCAGCAGTGGATGGGGGTACCTAATTCCTAACACTATTACCAATACTGGGAATTACTTTTATAAAACTATACATCATTGTTTAAATTTGGATTTCATAATTACTCATGAAATAATGTATTTCTGTATTTCTCTTTTATAATTTTTAACTAATATTCTTTACACATTTTTCCATTATGTGCTTTTCTTTTTCTTATTGATTACCAAGATAGGTTTGGGGGAGATGCTCTTTTGGATTAAGGATACTAATATGTGTGTGTGTGTGTGTGTGTGTGTGTGTGTTTCAAACAGGTTTTCAATTTGCCTTTGATTGTTTAAATTTTACATTTATTTCTAAAGCTCATCTTTTAAAACTCAAAAGCCTAGTGACTAGACAAAATAGACATGCCTGATCAGTAATAGCTTTAAAGGAAATAACTTAAAACAAGTTAAATAATTCCCATTTGAACTGCTGAATTTGCAGTGAAGGACTATGCTCCATTTGGACTCAAAATATTTTCCTACTGACAAATCCACTGGGGAGTGTGCACTGCAAGCCGGCATGGAGGACGTATTTCTAAAGGTGAAAATTGACAGTAGTGGTAGCTGCACGATAGCATGAAAAATGCCACTGAATTGTACACTTAAGAATGGTTAAAATGGCAAAATTCAGATGCTAGCACAAAGAAAAATATTTTCTCTATTTTACAAAACTAGGCATTAGATCATAATTAACCTAATATAATCACTGAAAAATTATTTCACACACTATGAAACGTCTCATTTCCCAAATAAAAAAAGTAGCATTGTTATTAATTCCTCTGTCAATGACTTTCTAATTTAAAAGAAATTTAAAAGAGCCATTATAGCAATGAAAGGGAAAATATCAACTATGGTCTATTCACTTTAGAAAAATTGTATTTCTGGAAATTATTAAACTCAAACAAAACATGTTAAAATTTATAAGAATAAGTTAAGCAAAAGATTAGCTCCAGATATGGTGTCATTTGCCTGTTCCTCCCAGTATGTCTTTTTATGTAATTTTTATTCAAAAATTAATTGTACTCACACATGACATTCTGAAGCTGTAAGAAACCATATTTTATTTTTGGAATAGTGAACAGAAAAATATGTTACCTGTCATAATATTTGGTAAAAATGTAGAAATAATTCAATAATATTAAATCTGACTGTAAAAATACTATCTGAAAATTGCTATTGTTTTAATAGAACATCCTAGGATCTAAATCATTTATAATTTACTGACAGATTTAATCTTTAGCCAAAGGCTTAGAAACAATGTAATTTTTTCTCTAAGTGTTTCTGTAGAATAAAATTTTGCTTGGTTTTTGAGGTGCCATCTCACAAGCCTCATCTAAAAGGATAATGGGATTTCCTCTGGGTCATTTAAAATAGTAAAATGTTAAAACAATTCTTGATCCATAACTGTTAGTAGTTATTTACTCCAGAATTGATATTTTGGGCCTGGGTAATTCTTTGTCAATTAAATGCACTCAAATTTAGACTGAAATAAAACTGAGAGACATCATTTCTATCCTATCATATGTTTTATAGTACGATCACCTAATGTTTCAACTGGAAGCGGAGAACTTTCCGTTATCACCACAGCGTATTTTCCCTCTGCCTAGGAGAACAGGATCAGCTCCTGGTTTTGACAATGCCATCACTTTCCTCCGCTTTCATTTGTTAATGTGGTAACTTCTGTCATTTCAGGGAAACAGTCTAATGTAAATAAATGGGCTCTAAATTCCAAAGTGGCTCTTCTCCAGCAGGCCTGAAGGAAACGCTGCGCGCACAGTGAGGGCAATGAAGATGCGCGATATCGCGAATTCTGGAGAAAATGACTGAAGAGTGCGGCTCCCACCCCGGCAGAAGAAGAAGCAGGGAGCAAGTCTGGGATCTTAGCAAGGCCCCTTCCCTAAGCGGGTGCTGCCTGGCCACCCGCAGGGCTCTGCTCGGAGCTGAGGTCTGTGCTCCGGCTGAACACTTCAGCCTTCATTAGTTCTGCCAATTCTTGGCGCTCTGTTAGAGCACACAGCTTCACAATCAGTAGAAACATAGAAAACCTGTCATCCTGTTCAGGACAGAGACTATAACCCCAAAATTTCCTCCACTCCATCAGCGAATACCTTGCAATAACTCAGTAAAGAGTGACAAGAAGTGTGAAGAGAAAATACAATTTAAATTTTAAAAAAAACCACACACATGAGTACTGTAAAGGAAGCATGTTTGTTAATCCCCCTCGGAATACGTGCCTTCTCTTTGAACACACTTACCCCGTTGTTCTTGCCACTTTAGGAAGCGGTCCTGGAAGTCCTTTTTCATGTCTTTAATTACGCTGTCACGGGTGCCTTGATCTCCTGAGTGCATTCATGGTGTTCACCTCTCATGGCGGTTTTCACTCTGGGGAAGAGCCAGGAGTTGCATGGTGCCAGATCAGGTGAATGAAGTGGACGAGGACGCACTGTAACGTTCTGTGAGCCTGCTTTTCTTCTGGGTGGACCTGCGTTCGCTGTGGCGTTTGTCACACAGCTTGTAAAGCCACTCACGAAAGAGGGCTTCCACAGCTCTTTCAGTAAAGAGCGAGAACGATGAGGTGGGCGTACTCAAGTGAAGGGGAGTGTTCTGAGGAGAATTAGCAGAAACATCTTCCAAGGTAATATAATTTTAAATTTAAGTATTCACCACAGTTTTCAATCACTCTTCAGATTTACGAACCTTTACAGAAAGGATTTGTAACCTTTCTGCCTTTGCAGCACCAGAATAACAAACAGACTTCATGCATACGACCTGATTCGAGTCCGTTTGATAAAGATGTTTCTTTTTTATTCAAATTTTTATTGGTGTATGTTTGCAGTTGATGATTGCATTCCCAGTGGGGGTTAGCACATGCACGTTGCACATCTTAATGCTTTTTAAAGGCCCCTTCCTTTCGCCCCTCTCCCGTTGCTCAGTCTCTCAGTCCCCTCCCCTTTTGCAAAAGATCTACCTCCCTTTTTCCTATTATCTATCTTTTATTTTGCTCTTGTATTTTGGCTTTCTCCTATAGGAGAAACCATGTGATATCTAAGTTTATGTGTCTGGTTTATTTCACTGAAAATTATGGCCTCAAAGTACATCCATTTCCCTGCAAATGGCTCAGGTTTATCATTCTTAATGGCAGAGTAGTACTCTGTTGTGTCTAAGTACCACGGTTTCTTCATCCATTCACTGATGATGGGCGTGTAGGTCACTTCCAAGATTTAGGTCTTATCAGCTGTGGTTCTGTAGACATAGGCACGCAGGTATCACTGTAGTATGATGTCTTGGCTGCTTCTGGATGCAATGAGAAAGACAGTCGTGTGTCTCTCATGAGCCTTGTGGTGGCGGCGCGTGTGCGGCACACAGAACAGGTATAACACTGTCATCCCAAGAGCTTTCCTGTGTTAACATCAAGCGCCAGAGAACAGTGCGCTAGACAGCACAGAAGTGATTCACTTGAGCTATGCTTAAGCATTCAAATTTTAGCACATATTTGGGAAAATGAATAGAAATAGATCTATAAAATTATTCTATATTTCACATAAAGATATTTATCATTCACTACATTTTACAATATTCTTATACAAGGATCTACAGGAGAATTTTCTTTCAGGAATCAGTGAGAGAAATGTTTGAGTATCCTCTCAATGACTGGTTGACTTTTATCTTATGGACACTGCAATTCATTCTTTGACTGTTCATTTTGTTTTTATTTGTTTTTCCTGTTAGCATTGCTGCTAGAAAACCCTATGAAGGCTCTTTGTTCTGACGCTGGGTTAAAAGAGTACAGATGCCCTTATGGAATCCACTGTTACTATTATATAATTTCATCTCGCCTTCTACTTTAAATAATTTTTCTGTCCTTATCTTCATTTAACTTCAACATATTCATTTATACATCTAGTCTCCTAGAAGCATTTTTTTTTCATGAGCCGGACCAAGATAAAATATAAATACGTACATTTCCCAACCCAACTGCCTATCCTCTCTGCAGCTCACAGATTCAGCAGCAGGGTTTTCTGATTTATAAAATCTAGTTCTAGTTCTCGAATTTTTCCTCCTTTTTCTCCCCCCTGCCCAAGTATTGGGATTGTACTAAGGGCCTTCACACTCAGGTACCTCCACAGCCTTTTTAAATTTTTTATTTTGAGACAAGATCTTGCTAAGTTGCTAATTTACTTGCTTCAGTTTTTTCCATCTTTCTGAGTAAAAACTAGGGAAGTACTTAAAAATTTATTTATATATTATCAACCTTTAAACTGTTATTGTTATAATAACACAACAAGGATGATGTATCCTAATCATGAATATCCCTGAGGACTTCATTGATAACCAGGAGAGAGTTCCATAACTCTTAGTTTGGGGGAGGGGGATGAAAATTGAACCTTCCTAGAAAGATCAAAGATATAGACGAATAGGTAAATAACAGTTTACAGTTTATTTGCACATGTACCTATTTTTTACAGGACAAAAAGCCACATATAAATAAATACATAGTAAATTTTTGAGAGTTTCAGCTTAGAAATATTTGTGTGGTCTCAAGTACAACTATGAGCACTTACTGCACTTGGATGCCTACTTCAAGCAGCCATAAGTATATTTTCAAACACCTTATACTTTCATATATTGTAAATGTCATAATTGGCCTCCAACGTGGGACACATACATGGATTATTAATTTTGAAAAGAGGTCCAAAATGACAAAACCACTGCATATGAATGCCTAGTAAAGACTAACTGTCACATATTTTACATGAATTATCTCATGAACTCTTCAAAGCAATCTTATATGGTAGTAATCTATAGCCTCCTTAAAACACTTATAATCACTTATATGGTAGTAATCTATAGCCTCCTTAAAACACTTATAATCACTTTGTTGAGATAAGCCTCACATACGTTAAGATTCACTTTAAATGTATTACAGACTTGTACAGCCATTACCGTCATCTAATCTTAGGATATTCATGTCACCCCAAAAGAAACCCTGAACTCACTAACTGTCCTTTCCCACTCATCTCTCCTGGCAGCCCCTGGAAACTACTAATGTACTTAGGAATTTACTCATTCTGAGCGTTTTGTATGAATGGAATTACATAATAGGCAATCTTTTGAAACTGTTTCTTCTACTCAGTATTTTCAAGGTTTATCTATATTCATTTTTGCTGACAAAAGGTAGTCCATTACATAGAAATATCAAATTTTATATATTTTATCAGTTTATGGACATTTGGGTGGTGTACACATTTTGACTATTGTACACACCGCTGCTGTGAATTTTTGTGTACATGTTTATTATACTTTATCTGAAGTAACATTGCAAAGACACATGAAACCTCTACAAATCAAACCAAAACTCTAAATGATATAAATCTATAATCTCTATACAGTTATATTTTACTTTTTATAATTAATCCACTGCCTTTGGTAATTGAAGTCACAAGAAAAACAGCTTCAACATTTCATTTCTTCAATATATAAGATCTACGACCATTGACTTTATTAACTCATATCCCCCTTTGATTATGTTACATTCTTCAAAAGGTGACCATCTTCAAACTAAATAAAGCCAAATTTGCTTATTTCAACTACTATGTATCTATAGGAACTGTGGGAAATTGTATGTGAAGTTATCTTGTCTCATAATTTTGGTCAGTAACCTTCAATTTCACATGAAAGTTCAGATAAATTTGAAAGGTTAGTAACTTTGTCAATATTGAGTAACTTTAACATAGATTGCGACATTGATCTAGCCAGAATAACATACCATAGGTTTCTCAGTATTCAAGGTGATATTCTAACCACTATGTATCACTGGCTCATTTTTTAGCACAGCAATCAATAATGATTAAAGTCAATTAAGATTCATAAAGAACTGTGTCTTATCTGCTGTTTAAATGAATTCATTGTATCAGAGAGATTTCAGAACAATTTATCAAATACACCTTTCAATTTTCCCTGTTCTGTCACTGATAGGCTCCTAAAACATCAATCAATTTTAATTAGATGTCACATGTCTCCTAACTCCATTTGCCTAGTATTTTATATATAGGATGTAACACATAGTTCATTGCAAAAGAAAGACAAGTATTATTTAAGTGAAGAGCAACTTGCCTGCTTGCACTTTCTTGCTGACTCAAAGTGGATTTTAATTTGCGCAGCTCACTTCTGTTAATGAAACTTTCTATTTAAAATACCTACAAAAGCCCACAACATTAACATAATGAATATATCCTCCTATAATCTTAACAGAGCCTTTTAAAAAAGTTTACTTGAGGCTTTGTAATAAATACAATTCACAGAAGGTTGCTTTTAAAAAAGATTCTAATGGGAGTAATTTATACTTTCAGGAAACTATAATCTAAACTAATCTGCAAAGCTTTGCCAACAGGAAGAGGTCCTTCAAATTCAGAAAAGGCTAAAACTTTAGTCTTAGTGTTTCTTTTTAATAGCATTAAAAAAATCCTCCTATAAACAGAAGAATGATAAATTCTAACATAATGCTGCCTACATTTTATTAGCTGGGGGACCCTTGGATGGAGTTCCCTTCAAAAACTCTACCCTGAACATTTTAACATTGTCTACTCCTAATTGAGAAACATACACTTGCTTATATTATTGACTTCTTAGAACAGGACTAAAGAACAGATTCTCTCAAAAGCTAAAGTATTCAAAGGGCCACTGTTATCCTGGGACACTAGCAAAACCAAATATAAGGGCATAATAAGTTTATTCCTCAGATTACAATGTGCTCAAAAATAGTTAAGGCACTTACCATCTTAAAACAGGACTAAGATAAAAATGAAACATAATGAACACAACAAAGTTTTTAGACATGAAAAACTTAACAATACATTCAGCGCAGGCAGAAAAAATTCCTTTAGAGACCACGGAGATGATGTCGAGAGAGTTCTTCAATGCAGTTGGACACTCAAGCCCACATTAAAGAGGCAGAAACATCCTATAAAAGAATATGCTAAAGTATCATATTATTAAATCCCTGTTTTTGCTGGGCAGCTAAGGAATATAATTTTCATGCTCTTATCCACTCATATTATACACAGAAAGATTTATGCTTAGTAGAGAGGTAGCAGGACTTGGAAACTCTGCTTTTAAAAAAAGAGGTTACTTCATAATAAAAAGGATGATCATAACCAGGATACCTGTTTTTACCTTTGCTTTGCGGAAGTGGTAGACCACCAGCATGCTGACCAAGTCCAGCAGCATACACAGGGCTTGGAAGGAGATGATAGCAAGTCGTAAGTACTTATCCTCTTGGACAAAGCACGGGCGGTCATCGGCACAGAAAGGACAGCCCTCTCTGCAGGGCAGGCAGACGTGGGTTTCTTCTGACACCCCCTTTGCACTTCCTGAAGACTGATGATCTGGATCCGTTCCTGCAAGTTCCAAATAAAACCACAGGGTCATTTGCACCTCTGCAATAGGTGAGACAGAGTACAGGGTGAAAGTAGAGCTTGCCTCTTCATTTCTTTTCATATTTATTAGAGACCTTTCATTAACTCTCTCGCTAGGAGAGAGAGTTATTTTGCCTTTTGACTCAGACAGAATTCTTTGATGCCTTTGATTTTAAAATTCTCATTCAGAGTAATTGAGAAAAATTAGTAAAAATGGAAATGAAACTCCTGAGGGCAGAAAACAGTCCACTGAGTTTTTTATATCATCATCTACCACTCACCACATAACGATGTTCCCTACAGCACAAATTGCATTCCATGCATACTCATTAAAGAATTAACCAGCAGCTGGATAAGAAAGTTGATGTCTTCTATGTATTCAGTAAATACATGTATTACTTGTGTCACTTATGGAACTTCTTGACCTACATGGCATAGAATCTAAAATGAAGCTTTGATTGCTCTTTAACTCAGCAGAGATCTCATTTACCAAATTCATTAGGACTAAATTGAATAAAACGGTACTTAAACAACAGTTGTTCAGTGTGCATGCTTTGCCTAGAGTCCACTCCACACTTATAAGCTATCACGGAATTTCCCACTTTACACACCCATAGGACATTTCCACACTGTTAGCTTACTGTTGTTACTGGTCCTCTATTTAATTTTAGATTCTTCTGTCTTAATTATGAAATGAAAGTTAGCTCTGAAGCCCAATACCTGAGGATTATTTTTAGTTTTCGAGTCCATTTTAGCACCAACAAATATCCAATGAATAACAAATAATGAAAAAACTCAAATATTTCTAACTATGAACTCAACATGAAGCACATTAGTGAATATTCACCCAGTTTAGTATAAAACACAATTTTTAATGAGGAGTTCAGGGAAGAGGTTTTTCCATTTAATAGCATTTTACTAATAGAAAGTCTGTGTTTCTTTCAACTGTATTTAGAAGTTCACAGTATTTCTGAAATATATTTATCTATTTTTCCTCAGTAAATAATAACAAAAGTATAATGAAATATTATGCCTTAAAAGAAGGTATTACTATTCAGAAAACAAGGAAATTTAAAAAAAAAGAAGTGAGTTAAGAAGGATTCACTGGAATGTTAAATTCCACACCAGACAATTTCAAGTTGAGGTCCAATTAATTGGCTAGGAGAAGTAAGGCAAAATCTAAGAAATAACAATATAGTAAGAATGCAGTGTAGGAATCAGATCAGTACTAGACACAGAACTTACAGAGAGATTGTGAGAGATAATAATTGAGAAAGTCAGAGGAAGACATTTGACAAGTAGAAGTATTTATGATTTCATAATGTAAATCTCAAATTAACTGGAAAATGCTGGAATGTAATCAAGTTTGATGACTGAGGAAAGGCTATGGGTGTTAATGATTTTAGCCTTCATTGGCCTTTAAGATAGCACATTCAAAGACTAATAGAGATTGATATTAGGTTTCAGGATTTAGGGGCTAAATAAGTGATATTATTTCAGTGAATGTTCCACTGAATAAAAAATATAAACAAATAAAAGTTCACAGTAAAGAGGAATGGAGATGGTTTAGAAAAACAAACAAAGTGAGTTTTAATTACTAAAAAGAGCCTCTGAGAATTGAGGAAAGATATAAAAGTTTATAAAGAAAGGGTTTGAGAAATTAATAGTTGATACTGTATATACTTGAGAGCATCAGTGAATAAATTAATTCTAAAAGCACTACTTCTAATACTGGAAAAAAGTAGAATTACACAAAATCTTTAAAAATTTCATTTTTGTTTTGTTTGGGAGAAAGGAGAAATCAATTGGAAAAGTATGTAGAACTAAAAAGGAGAGGAGGAGGAGGAGAAAGAAGGAGAAGGAGAAGAAGCAGAAGTAGAAGAAAAAGTCAATCTTGCAGTCTTAAATTTCTCAACATAGCAGGTAAGAATATGCATTGACAGTGAAAAAGGCAGTTTTAAGGCTGAAGACAGAAAAGATTAGACAGCAACATATTACAAGATGATTTGTTGGATCAGTTCACAGAAAAATAATTCAGTTAGGATAAGTTAGTATGACTTATTAGGAGACCTAGTCAGGAAAGATCGTTTTGTGATTTTTTTATAATTATCAGAAGCATAGAAACAAATAGAATAGAACAGCAGAGACAAGTAAAGAGGACTGTGCCAGTGACAGTTTTAACTTTATTTTCATGTGATTATAAAAATAAGGCTTGAGAGTGAAAGAAGGCACAAGTAAAACGAGAGGAGAAAAGGCCAACAGAAGGTTACATAACGGAGCAGCACCCTTCACTCCGGGCACAGCTGCTATTGGACCCTCCGGAGACCTCATGCATCTGAATCAGCTTGAGGTTAGAGAGGGAACCATTTCTCCTATAACCTTACTCTTTGATCAAAAGGGCCAGAGTCGTGAACAGCTCTGCATTCCTAGATCAATGTGCTCACGAGTCCAGAGCAGCTCCCGGCCTGCTGCACCGTGATTTCGGGGGTGCTCCACGACTGACGGTGAGAAGCATGTCGGGGGTTCCAGTCTGAGATGAGGCACAACACAATTGCTTTTACTCAAAGCCATTCAGGACCTTAGGAAATAGTCACCCCAATGGCTGGAGTTAAAGGTAGGGCTAAGAGGAATTTAAAGTTATGAAAAGCAGGTACCCAGTGCAGATTAAAAAGTTGAGGATGTTAGGGCGCACAGAATAGAACCTGAGATGAATGAGAAACTAAGACTGAGAAAGCTATTTTCTAAGTCTTGAGTACAAACTGGTTAACCAGTCAAAGTCACTGTACTGAATAAAATAAAGACTCATCATGGATTAGGAATCAGGGTAAATATAATCTGAAGAGTTACAGAGTAGTAAAAAAAAATCGGAGATCAGGGGGTGATAAAGCATGAGTTCTGAGATTCAGATTTGGGAGGCTGAGGTTAGAATTTCCCCTTCTGGCCAAAATGGAAGGACAGTGAATGAATTTACATTTCTATCAGAAACCACCAAGAACAATAGAGAAAGTACCTGAAATGGGATTGATTTTCAGATACGAGACATCAGCAACAAAGGACAGTGATTCTCATCAATCACAAACACGAGTCAAACAAACCAAAGTAGCTAACTCCAGAAAAGTTACACTGGTAAAATAAAGTATCTATGGAAGGAAAAGCTTGCTGTCTTTCTTCATTTAATCTTTGTTTTCTTTATCAGTTAAACCTATGACATGTTCTTTTTCCCTTAAAAAGTTCCTGGCTATCTGTTTGTATTGAGTATGTATTACTTAGTTTGCTACCAATGAAATAGGAACTTAAACTATACCTGCAGAGATACAGTAGGTCTCCCCAAGGGGATGAACAAAGAGCACTGGGCTCTCCGGTCATTCCAACCTGAACATTATTGCTATATGTTAACTGCCCAGCATATTTGAGCTGTTAGTTTTTACAGATATGACCATGCTGCTCCAGCCGTATTTTAGATACATTTGACAACTTTTCTGCTTTGTAAAATTTTAATCATTTTTACCAATCACTTTTAAGCATATTTTTTGTTCACTATCAAACTCATGGTCTATTTCCAATAAATCTAAAAAATCTTACTTTATCCCTGATTTTTTTTTCCAGTTGCAGTGGGGATTGAACTTAGTACCTTCACATTAAACTATGTCCCTGGACTTTTTGTTCTGTTTTGTTTTGAGACAGGTTCTCACTAAATTTCTCAGGTTGGGCTTGAACTTGTAATCTTCTTCCCTCAGTTTTCTGGAGTGCTAAGAGTACAGGTATGCAACACCATTCCTGGCTAAAAGCTACTTTCTTTTTCAGCATTGGGGACTGAACTCAAGACCTTCATGGTGTACTACATTCCCAGACATTTTTAAATTTTTTTTTAAATTTTGAGACAGGGCTCACTAAGTTGCCCAGGTTGTGGTTAAACTTGCAATCTTCCTGCCTCAAGATCCCAGAGTGTGCCATTATTTTATTATGACCATTATTTTTCTTTTTCCACAATTTCTTCATATTTAGTTGTTATTTTATTATATAGGCTACATTTTGGAAGATATTCAAGTTGTTTTTTTTAATAAGGTATAAATGAAAGATTGGGGAAGATAAGGGTAGTAGAACAAATTATAGAGCATTTAACAGAAACAAAAATTCTTATTCAAAAAATTCTTATTCAACTCAAAAACTTTTTTTGAGTGTCAAACTATGTGTCAGACACTGTTTCAGTGAGATAAATCAGTTAGCAAAATGAAGCTCTCTACTTTTGTCAAAATTATGTTTTAGAGGGAGAAAACAGACACGAGTTAGCAGCCAACACAACAGGTAACGATGATGGCGTGTTAAAGCCGAGAAGTGCTGACAGGGAAGACGGATGTGGGCCACAGCGAGGGGAGTCCCGTGCGCCGGCCGTGGGAGCTGAAAGGTTAAATGAGGCAGTCAGGGCAGTCTTCCTTCTCAAAGTGGTGTCTGGTCAAAGACTTGAAGGACGCCATGGACAGGAGCCCCCTGACTTGGGTGAAGAGAATTTCAGGCCAAGGAGCATCCAGCACGAAGATGCTGACCCGGACGCCCAGCTGGGACAGCTGAGGAAGCATGAAGAGATCAGTGGGTGAGACCAGAGAGTGCGGGGCGCTGCGGCAGAAGACGAGGTTAAAGGAGTACTAGGGACAGGCCATTCGGAGCACTGTGGGCCCTGTGTGGACTCGGATCCTACCCTCAGTAAAACAGGGACACATGGCCAGGTCTGGGGTAGAGAAGTAACCTGATGTACTGGATGCTCTCAAAGGAGTGTTTTGGTTCTGTAGATAACACATTGTAAAGGTCAAGGGGAGATGCAGGACGACTAGTGAAAAGCTACTGTAGGAATTCAGTGAAGACGTCATGGTGGCTGGAACCACGGTGTAGCAATATTTAAAAATGACTGGATTCAGATAAAGTATAAAGGTGGAGCTAACAAAAATTTGGGGTTGGATATAGCATGAGAAAGAAAGAAAAAGCATGAACTATGTGTTTAGGATGTTCAGCATAAAACACAGAAGGATAAAGTTGCCATCATCCAAGATGGGGAGTCATGTGGAGAAGGATTTGGAAATAAATTCAATGTAGACATGTCACTGTGAGGATGTGTATTAGAGATATCTAGGTGATGATATCAAAAAGGCATCTTGGTATCTTCAGTCTTGTGTTAAAAGAAAGATCTACACTCCAGATACATATTTAGAGGTCATGGGCATTTAGATGGCATTTAGAGCCAGGAGACTAGATGAGAACACTAAGAGAATGAGCAGAGACAGAAAATACAGCATGGGCCCGCCAATATTAATGCAAAACAAGTCCCAAATCACCCAAAACTCTTCTTCATCCTGCCTCATACACCAAAAGAGGCAGCATATTATTTTTTCTGCAAGAAACTTTATTTTTTATTTTAAAGAGAAAGAACAATAAAAATGATACAAAATTTAAAACCAGATAATAGGAGAGTAACAATGCTTAATACATTGTGTATTGTTATCTTCAAAGGAGTTGCTCAGATTACAAGATATAGGCATGAAAATTGGTCAAACAATATAAGCACAAACCTTTCTTTTCAATGAATGAAGAGAAATTAATAGTGTAACTATCTTAACTACTATATATATATATATATATATATATATATATATATTCCTTTTTCCTTTTCCCTGTCTTTTGCAGACACTTTAATGGAAGACATTTACTCATAACTTAACTGTGGTTTGCCACCATCAAAGTACCATCTGTGCTGTGCTGGTTCGGGCCTTTCCAAAGCAGAACCTAAGACAGGAAATCGCGAGGTGCTTTCCAAAGCAGGAATGACACAGCAGATAGAACAAGACAAAGAAAAATAAAGGGAAATAAACGTTAGGTTACTGAGGGGATAGTACTCTGATAATCAGTCTTCCCAAGAGCTTTCTAACAGCTGCACACAATGCCTCTCGAAGTTTTCTCTTCGAAGGATGAGTGGCAGGATGTTTATGCAGCAAGTAACTACCTCACTCTTTGACAGCTGTCCCAGAGGACCAGTCTCCTAGCTTTCCTGGGCAAGGTTTGAGCAAGTAGAAGGTGCATCAGAGAAAGTTCTGAGGCGGAAAAGGAAAGAAGTTCTGTTGGCACTTGTGTGGGTAACAACAGCCAACTTAACTGTCTACCACAGGTTGCAGCTCATATCGAAGGTGAGTTGAACGTGAATGATATGGGGTATTAAAAGCATAATCATAGCTTCTATATTCCAAAGTTGACTTGACACTATATACATGGAATCCAATTTGAAAGGTGCCCCCTGGATTTAAACAACATGTTATCCATGCACTGGACATAAGAAGGTGAACAAGACCAGGACCTGTTTGATCACCGTAATTCTGAATTTAAGTACTTTCCTTTACATTGAAAAGCAATTTACTCTGGATAAAGATTTTACTCTTGTCTTTGGTTCTTTTTCTTTCCTTTGCAATACTATATCTTAACCAATTTTTGAAATGAATTGCTCTCAACTAATCAGCTGTGATTCACTTTTTGCTGTGTAGAATTTAACTCCATAGCTATACAGATAGATAAGAAAGATACTTTAATACCTCAGCTGATGGAACTAGTCAAATAGGGTTTTTAAAATGTGGAGGTCCAAAAACTTATGCCAGCCCCAAGGGAATAATCTTAATTTCATGTTAGTGATAATGTGGCAAAACTCTGGCCAGATCCAACAGTTGATGTTTTTAGAACATTGTCAAAGGCCCATAAGCCACTCTGTAATTTTCTAAGCATTTGAGTTTAAGAGTGGTTATTACTTTCTCTCCATGAGGGATAGCCTATGTTTTAAAAAATTTCTTCTGCATTTAAAAGTAGAATATGCAAAATATAAAAAATAAAATAGAATATATATCTTTCTCTGTGGTAACTCTCAATGTAAACAGTCCAAAGAAGTCACTTATTTCAAATAAGATAATAAAAACCTTGATTTCTAAAATTACGGCATCCAATAAACATTGTACATGAAAAAATAGAACGTGCAGCCAGGTACAGTGGCACACACCTGTCATCCCAGCTACTTGGGAGAATAAGGAAGGAGGATGGCAAGTTTGAGCCCAGTTTGGGCAATTTAGCAAGACCTTGTCTCCAAATAAAAAAGAAAATTTTAAAAGGACCTGGGGCATAGCCCAGTCGCAGAGTACTCTAGCATGCTGGGGCCCCTCAGCTCAATTTTCAGTGCAGAGGAAAAAAGGAAACAAAACATACATTCTTTTCAATATTTATATGGACAGATTAAAAATATAATTAACAAAAATTGGCTTTGTTCTTTCTTCTTCTTTCTCTTACTAGAAAATTTTATTCTCTGATCAGACTTAGATATCATTCCTGCTCTATGGTAGAAATATATTTCTTTCTCGAACCCAATGCTATTATTCATCTTTTCTAATTTTGACCTTCTCTGTGTTAATGTGGTTTGTTATTCACGTAAATCATGTTCATGATGATTGCAAAGTCCCCCAACTCTGATTTACTGGGGAATATAAGTTACTTGTCTACATTCACCCTTGAAATGGATAATGGGAGATAGAATTCAGAAATGTACAAAACTCAGAAAGTCTTTTAAAGAGTCCGCTCTTGCGGACCAAAGCTAGATTTAAACATTCTTACCCACCACTCTGCACTAACTCGCTGCCTGGGGCGGACACTGTCACAGAAACCTCCCACTGGCTGACCGGCTCTCTCTGCCATTCCCTTCCCGAGGCTCCAAGGCCTTTTGACTCTCCTGACTGGCCTGTGTGGTTCTACTTTGCTTACTTTTATAGTTCCAAAGATCTACACATTGTACACAAATAAACTATAAGCTATCTACAAATATGACAGTGGTTTTATATTTTTATTGTCCCATCAAGATTAAAATTGCAAAAGAATATATTGGACCATAATATCCAATCGTAAGTACAGGATATGTCAGAGAAAAAGCCTATGCATTCCATTGTCTTCCTTGGGTAGAAATGAAATAATAATTGAAGGTAATATGGCTACTGAAACAATAGCAGCTAGGTATAAAGCTGGAGACTGAATATAATTCTCAACCATTTTCCAGTATGGGCAATGCTAAATTATGTTGGTTTGATGACTATTTCAACATTCATGAATAAAGGACAACTTCACAGAAAACAAATTGTAATCACATTTTATTCTTTTGTACTCAAAAGTATCTCAAGAACACCAGAAAATGGCAGACAGTGAAATGCTATCTTAAGAAATTTCTTCATTAACTATATTTTTCACATCATCTGACTATCAAAAACCATGCTCATCATACAACTTTACAAGAAAAATCAGAGAAGCAAATACACAAAACTCACAAATAATTCCACCATGCAGGGAAAATAGAATTAATATAGTAATAAACAAACATTCAGATATTCTGGTCTACCATATTGAGTTAATTTGAAAATGATACTGGAATTTCCCTGCTGGAGGTTTATTAATACTTGGGAGAAGATGACTATTTGTGAACACAAGCAAATCTCTATATAGCAATCTGATATAGTAAAATAATACAAACAAAAAATAAAACAGAGAAAGAAGAAAAAAGTCTAATAAGGGAAGATTTCAGCCAGCAGGGGAGAAAGAAGAGGTTCGAAAAATTTTACCTCAGAGCAAAATACTTTTGAAAGACAGGGAGATTCGGAAAAATCTGAGACTTGAAAATATGTTCCTCTCCTGGGAGGTAGAACAGAGACCAGTTTAAAAGACTAAAAATGAGAAGAATATTTGAGGAAATAATCACAAACTTCAAAATAACTTTGGCAGATACAATTATTTAATATGTGCCAAGTACTAATTAGAACTATATATTCATTATATCATTTACTCTTTATGAAAATTCTATAAAACAGGTGATGCTATCCCAATTTTATATATGACATAAATGAAGTTTAGGGAAATTAAATAATCTAAGCAATATTACAGTAGCAGTTGTGCCAGGATTCAAACCTAAAATTTATTTCAAAGATTATGGGCTTAATTATTATGTTTTACTAGGTTTAGAGAATTAGCTCTGAGAGTAGCAAAGAGAGCGGTCCAGCATGTTACAGGATGTGATAAAAAATAAATAAATACAACTGTCTTCCAGTGGAAGCTCTGAAAATGCTTCCTCTGGTAGCTAATACCATCTCCCAGGTACTTAGCAATAGGACTTCAGGCACTATAAATAGAACTAGTGAAAGAAAATATAAAAATTGAAGATCAGGCAACTGATTTAAAAACGTAAGCATGGGGAATCAGGTGGAATAGTCTACCATTACAACTGGATTAAACTTTATTAATTTCCCTCCCCCCTCCTTTCCTTCCTTGTTCCCTCCTCTCTCCTTCCCTTCCTCCTCCTCCTCCTCTCCCTCCCTTCCTTCCTTCCTTCTGGACTGTCTACAAAAAGCCAAACATCTTCAGCTCTCCAGCCATGAAGAAGGAGGCAGCAGGGGAGTCAGAACTATACCTCACAAAAAGAGGCTCCTTGTAGAGACAAATGGCTCCTGCCTAAGCATTTGCCCTGGAGCTCAGTATCTCTAAACTGTAGCTCTTTCAAGAAGCAAAGAATAAAGATGGTACTTTCTAAGAGTATCTAATTACTTTTAACCTTTTTCCTTTAACTATATGTCTCTCATTTCAATAGCACTGGAATTGGCAAAGTAGGGATTGTCATTTTAGCTACAGGTCATTTGTAACTTGTGATTTAAATGGAAATATAAATAAGCTGAAGTCAATCCAAACAACAACAGAAATAAGACTGAAAAGCTGGAATTGTGTCCACATAAAACAGAAAAGAGGTTTAATGGAAGGCAGAATTCATACTAAGACAGATGAATTTGAGGAAGATGAAACTGTCACAAGCTTGTATTTCACCAACCTGGAAGTGAACAACCTGAATTTGAAGAGACAACTACACATCTGCACTTGGTTATTTTAAAATTCTGCCACTCCTCAGCTGTCAGACCCTGTTAGCTCCCGTGTGAGCACCCATTTCAAGAGAGAGGCCCGGACCGAGGTCGCTAGGCTGTCAGCACAATTTCAATCATGCCATTAGAATGCGAACTTGTTGGTCTTTCAATTCCTTTGTTTGAAGCAGGTCTATATCTAAATGAAGATTTTTAAGAATCATTTCACATTTTAACAAGATTTTTAACAGCCATATTTATATTTCCTCTAAGAAACCTGCATAACATTTTAGCTCCACTCTTCAAAGGGGATACAGCTCTATAAGTGATGGTGGAAATTGGGGCTTTTCTAGATTTATAACTATAAATTAAGTGAAATATTATCGTTCCAGCTCAATTCTTCTGTTGTTTTCTTTCGCCCCAGTACCGGGGATCAAACTGACAACCTCACACCTATCAGGCAGGCGCTTAAGCCACTGAGCCAAACTCCCGGCCCTAGTTTTTTGAGGCAGGGTCGCACTACATAGTTCAGACCAGCCTTGTGCTCACGTTGTAGCCCAAGTCAGCCTCGAACTCACAACGCTCCTTCTACCTCAGCCTCCCGAGTGCCAGGATTAAAGGCGTGCACCACCACACCGGGCCAATTCTTCTGTTTTCTATGTCTCATTCTCCTTATTCCTCCAAATTCCTCCTGTTACCTTTTAGTTCCTAAGTGTGATTTCCTCCCGTTGGCCTTCTCAAAGCAGCTCTGGGTGCTGCAGACTTTTAGTGATACACAGGGAATTCATTCCCCAAAAGTTCTAGCTTAAGTCACCAGTTGCCCTAAAGGAATAAATATTTGGATACAGCAATAATGACAAATGGGAGGTAAAGATTCTCTCTTTACATATATCATTACTTATAAATGTATTTGTATATATATGAACATTACATATTGAATGATATTGAATAATAAAGAAATACATATCAATTATACATCTCAAAATCATATACCAGTTATATATAAAGTTCATATATAATGTTCATGTATATATATTCAGTTATCTAACTGCATCTATTGAATACTGATTATATACTGTGGACTATGAAAGCAGTTATATACGTTATCTCCTGTTCTGGGTCTTCTTTACCCTTAGTCCCAGAGGCGCATGTGGTCATTCCTTACCTCTCCAACAGTCCTCAAGAAAGTATCAAAAAACTTCCCATATAATCTTCCAGGATACTAAGATTTAACATATTAAAGCAAAGGTATGAAATATAATAATAGGCCAGAAAATAAAAACTGTTTACAGTTCTTGACTGGTGATCCTCACTGTGAGCTATACCTCGTATCCCTAGCTAAGTTGCTGCACTTTCTTTAGACAAAGAGTGATTAATGTTGGATTTTCATGCTACCTGACGAGGGTATCAGGAAAGATATAATTGGTCAAAGGACACATTACTGGCTTCCAGTCACAACAATAGGTAGCTTTCTGCTCCGTCACTGAGGAAGGTCAGCCATTGGGAAGGATGTGCTAAGGTAAAACACAACTCTGAACACCTTGGCCTTTTTTCCATGACTGCAGTGCGTATGAGATGAAAGTTAGACTAATGCAGAAAAGCAGCCTTTTCTAAGTGAGTAGGTCCACTAAAAAACCACTAGCTTTTAAAATAAGGAAGAAAGTAGGAGTGTGCAAATTAAATAAAGATAAGTTGTTAAAGGTTAACCAGTTTCTCCTTGTGGTGTTATAAGCAAATGGCATAGTCATTCTCTGGTTCTACAATATTTAGATGTTTTATTTCAGTCACATAGTGGGAGCTGAGAACAAATGTGGGTAAACCAGACACAAAATACCTTCACAGAACATAAGCTAAAACCTAGTCCCTTAATCTTTCAGTGTTGAATCATATGTTATGTCTGGACCATGAATGTGAAGAATGCCGAAGTAGTTACTGTATTGCCAAAGTTTAGTAAATACACACACACACACACACACACACACACACACGCAAACACAGAGAGAGAGAGAGAGACAGAGAGAGAGACACACACACACACACAGAGACAGAGAGAGACAGACAGGCAGAGAGAGAGAGAGAGACAGAGGGAGAGAGAGAGAGCAGAACTGTAGTGATGTTTCCAGTGATTACAAAATTAATTACTAGACACTTAGGAGCTTAGTATGTCCATTTGCTATTCTGTATTTCTGTTGATTAGAATTCTAGACACAGTGTAGCTGGATTCGTGCTAAATGTCTCACTAAGTTAGAATCCAGACTTTGGTTAGGCTACATTCTCATCCATAGGGAACTCAGAGCCCTCTTCCAAATGCATTCAGGCTGCTGGAAGAATTTAGCTCCTTGAAATAGTGGAACAGAAGTCTCTGGGGTTTTTTGCTGGCTATCAGTGGGGTTTGTCATGGTGAAGTTCCCAGCAAGCACAAGAATCAATCAATGAGTCAACTTTTCCCTTTCCCTGTACTTCTTTCTCCCTCCCTCCAGTGGGCTGCAGAGGAGTCTTCCTTCACACAGGAGGGTACCATCACTGTAACAGCCCTGAGCAAGGGAGTCCCATTGTACTCCCAGATCCTACTCACAGTTAAGAAGAGGGAACTACCAGTGTGTGTGTCAGGAGAATCATGGAGGTCATCTCAAAATCCTGCTTACAAGATTTATTCAGAACAAAGGGTGAATTCTGAAATAATGTGATTGAGGAGAGAGAAAAATGTTCCTCATTTTCAGAACCGAGAGATTAAATATACAAAGTCTCAAAACTCAGAATCGGGTTTTCTGAGAGAGGGAGGGAAAACTCTGTTAATAAACCTATACATGTCAACCCAAAATTTCAAGAGGAAGACATGTAGGTGTCAATCTCAAAATATTTTTTGACTTATGCCTAGTCAAGATGTAAATTCCTATACATACAAATAATAGGGTTGGAAAACATTATTGTATAACTACATAAAGAGACATGTACCCCAGTTTTAGAAACTCAAAAACATAATTTTCCATGAAACTACCCTCTTTTAAACCACTGCATTGCTTCTTGTTAAAGTATCTGATCAGTGACTACAAGCCAAAATAGTAACAAAGCATTCTTTACAGGGAGAGTAAGATGCAGTATTTCAATTATGACACTCATGTTTTCTGGACTAGGAGTAAAATAATTAGATGACCAAGTTTAGATTTGGGGGTACAAACTGTGGATAGACTTGGCAGAACATCCTGTCCTTCGTGTAGGTGACATCAAATACCAAAGTGATAGGATAGTCACTCCCCCGATTGCATTTCATTGCGTAAGACTGCCTTAGCAATCCAGGGAGATTCACCAGGTGGCTTCGGGGAATTAAGCAGCTTTGTTGTGAGAAAGTCATGTGACAGAGCCTTGATGGAACTTTTAGGAATTGAGAGCGACCCCAAGAAGACATCTGGCCAGAAAATGGGGATTTAAGACCAATGGTTACAAGATGAGTACTTCCAACAACAGGAAAGACATTTGAAGAGTAATCTGAGCCTAAGAAAAGATGCACATTGATTTTAGCCTGGTGAGCCTCGGAGCAGAGGAACTGGCTCATCCATCCTGAGAAACCTGAACAAGGGGAACCGTCTGATCACACACTCTGTGGTGACACTGCGTATAGTGTAGCATGAGGAACACGGCATTAGTCACGTCAAGGGCACAATGACATCACTGCATCCTGGCAGGCCAGGCAAGGAATTCCAAGAACTCTCAGACAGCAGTACTCCAAGAAGCTGACCTGTTACAGCCAAGAACAGATGACCTGAACACCACAGCTGGAGCAAACACATAAGATAAACCTCTCCCATATTAAAAAGCTCTGCAGATCTGCAAGTCAGACACACCATCTCTGACACGGGATGAAGGTTCTGCAAGACTTCAGCCAGAACAGCATGGTCTCCCACACTGCCTTGAACTCACCCTGAACACCTGCTCAGTGAGTGACTTGGACTCTACATGGCTTCATAGCCACACACGTGACGTGAACTGGAGCCTTAGGCCTGTGTGTGTGCCTCATAGAAGAAGGAGCTGATGTGTGAAATTCATCATGCACTGGAAACACAACCTCTGTCGCCTGATCTGTTCGCCTCCCTTACTCTGCCATAGGGTACTCACGACACATAGAAAATTAACATTTGAACAACTTGATAAATAAACTGACAGGTAAAATTAGTTTTAGGAATTTCTGTACTCATAGGTCTCAATAACTAAATCCCAATTGGTCTTATCTAGTAGGAACCGTATTTTCAGACATTATAATGTTTAGAAAATTAAAATATACCTAAAAATAAGCAAATATTTTTGTGGTACTTTAGAGCACTATAAATGACAAACCAAAACAAAAACTACTTGGTGGATGAAAGACTGACAAACCAGTGGAGATTTAAGCAAATAACTCTAACAAAGTTAAAAGAGAATCTAGATGATTAATAATGGTATATGTTACATGGATACATATATATGCACAGAAACAAAGCAGACTTACTGTGAAAGTTGTTCACTAAGACTCGAGGATGATAGAATCCTGCTTTGCAAATGCACTCATAGGCTCCAAGTACAAATCCTAGGCCTTTAATTGGCATACACTATAAAAAAGAAAAGACAGCACTGTAGTTGATCATGGTTTATTTCACAGTATGAAGACTCACAGATATCCATCATTGCAAATGGGAACAGAACTAACACATTTCCCTGAAATAAACTATCTCTTTTTTAAACTTTTATTTTAGGTTTGTTTGCCAACAGACATTTTTTAGAAGTAGCAAATCGAGTTTTCTTTCTAAATATATAGGATTACAGCTGCAGTTTCCATACATCTTTAACTCATTCAGATGCCACCCAGAATGATTAGTAGAGATAGTTTTTGTTTTTAATGCTGCACATATCATCTCGTTTCTTTAAGAAATATTTTCAAAACTTATAAGATTATCTTAAAAGTCATTCCATACTAAAGCATTCTGCCAAAACAAAGGTAGTTAGGTAGGTACATAGAAGTTGTGATATGGAAATTAAACATCAAATTTCATACTTGAACCTAAATAACACAAATTATTGGAACAAAACAAGAAAATTTAAAATGCAAATACAGAAGAAGACAGAATAATTAATGATCTCAAGGGCTTTGTATGTAAAATTTGTTTGAAAGATAAAAGTTCTACATATGCATAAAGAGAAGAAAGACAATAATAAGCTTTCTGAATGTACTGACCCAAGACACAATAAACCTCTCCCAAAAATATAATCTTGCCTTTTTTCAAGTAGTCTATCACTTAACTGAAATAAAATTGAGCTCAGTATACTTCGTTTTTGCTATATTCAGTTACAGAAGTAATAACCTCTACTAAACTATGAGCACTACATTAGTAAAATGAATATTTTCAAAATCTAATCAACTTTTAAATTTTTTTTCTGAGATCTATCAAGACTCAACCTTCTGTATTTTTGCCATTATAGACTATTATAAGAATTTAAAATTTAGTAGATTTCAGTTATAATGTGGTCCTCTGAAACTCAAGGGAGAGAAAAAACTTAAATAATTTGAACAATAAATTTATAATCCAAACATAAATACCAACCATCAAGATCAATACTGAAAAGTTCAACAAATAGAAAAAAATACATAACATGATGCAAGCCAATACATATTCTAAAGTTACAAGTATAACAAAAACATCTTTGAAGAAGAGAATTCTAAATGAATTTAACTATTTTATTTCATGAATATTCCCTTTTTCTTTAAACATTCACTTATATACAATTATGCCTTAGTTTTTAACCTGAAGCAAAGTAAAATGGCAGACAAGTACTATCCAATTCAACTGAGTTAGCGAGTTTTTACAAAGACGTGCCATGTGCCCAGAGATTTCCTACAAGATCTGATTGAAACAGCACATATTGGCTATAAAACCAATCAAACCATACTTCTCAACTACATAAATAAAAGAGCAGTTATAACATTTACTTTGAAATAGTATTAGTATTATAAAAAGAATACTGTATATAATTTGTGGTATGCCAGAAAATGTAGATTAGAATTCTAACTTTATTACTTCCTAACCATGTAAATATGGGCTTTTTCTCTTAAATCACTCTAACCTCTCCCTCCTCTTCTTAATTTATAAGAACATTCATTCAGAGAGATTCAAATCTTGTCTGAAGAAGACGGATTCACCAAGATGTTCTAATGGGTTAAATACAGGGTATAAGAGGAAAAGAAAAACCAAGATGATTCCAAGGTTTTTGTTCTCTAAAACCCTAAGAATCTATTGTAGTTGCTAAGGAATGAGCTGGTCAAGGGCCTAGGTAGAGTGGATTCAGGGGAAAGACCAAAAGTTTAGTTTTGTAGATGTGATCTGTGGAAGTACCTATTTGAAATTTAATTCTAGATATCAACTAGGAAGCTGGATAAACTGGTGTACAGTTTAGGAGAGATGTCTAAGCTGTATGATTTTAAAGTCATCCGCATGAAGATGACTGATAAAGCCGTGAGATCGGACAAGGCTAAATCACTAAAGGAGCCTCCAGGACCGGACGAAAATAAGACTAAAGCCCCTAGAACAATGTGGCTACCAAACTGGTCACCCAGTAATGACAGGGTTGATTCAGTTGATCTGGTTGGCTGAGCAAGTGTTGCTGTCTCCCTCATCACTCCATGTAGGTCCCTCTTGTCCTGAATGTCACTAGGTCAAAGAGGAGGATCTTCCCCAACAGAGAAAAACATTCTTCAAAGAAGGACCATTCTACACTCCCCTGCCAGGACCTCTGCACAGGCTGGCAAGGAAATAGGTCCAATTTGGGAAACTCAGGACACTCCAAGCTAAAATGTTAGATAAAAAGGAAAAATGAAGAGAAATTTAGTGAGGTATCAGTATTGCTTCTTTACCTCTGATACTTTGAACATAACATCTGAAATTTGTTGTGTTAAATCGACTAAACATTCACCCAACAAAGAGTTATCCAAGTAAATTAAGTCTTAGAAACCAAGGCTACAATAGAGTACTTTAAATATTTTGCTTCGCTGCAATCTGAAGGTTAATGCTATTCATTAATATAGCACTAATTTCCTGATGATGTGATTCAACACTGCAATGGTGACTCAGTTTTTAAATGCTTGGGGCAGAGCTGAAAATAAAAGTATCTCTCAGCTATTAAGTTAACTCTAGAGCTGACATAAAACTGAAGGTTAAAAATTGTAGTTGATGAGATAAATATTACCAAATAAAAAGCTGTTTGCATTCCTTTTAAAATACAACAACACAAACTATTAGCTGCCTCAAGGTTTTTGTTTGTTTTTTAAACTATCTCAATTTCAAAGGAAAGAAAAAACTTTCAGTCAGTTAAGATCAGTAACACTGCATAACCCTGCTGTACTCACTTTACCTCCATGGTGCTGAGGTCTGCGTGAAACCTCATGTGATTGTGTGTTTGCCTTAGCGTATAAAGTGATGTTGGCTTACTTTTCTATTAAGAATTGTAAATTCGCATCCAACTTGCCATACTTTTTCGTTCTGTCACCACCATTCCCTAGCTAGATGATCTCTGTTATCTTCCAACAAAAATTAAATATTTTCGAATTTAATATAGTCCATCTACTTTTTGAAAGTGCCTAAAAGTATGGTGAATACTTAACTAATATTTCACTTTTGGGTTTGAAGAGCTACTTTTATACATTTTTCTCTTTAGGAATTTAGAATATAAATATAAACCCTCAATACAGGAGAAAATCTCATGATTTTAGTCTAACATTTGTTTAAGCTCTTCACTTTAAATACTAAAGTCTAAACCTTGCTACTGTATTTTCATAGAAGTCGAAGAAGGTGGAGATTGGAAAGGCAGCTTTCTTCTCTGTGAGGGTAGCTGTTCCATGAGTACGTATGATAAACACTGAGCCTTTTCATATTGCGTTTAGTTCTGCTAAGTGTCAAGAAGCTGCTTACAACACTATACCTGTGTTGATGAACCTTATTAAGTCTTCAGCAGAATTTTTCTAAGGAGAGCTATTAAGAGTCTATAATCAAATGTAGGTTCCTGGGGGGAGACTAGATCCAAATCAGCAAGAGATAGTGGTCAAGAGTTGAGAGTAAAACGAATGAACTCCTAGAAACATACAATCTACCAAGACCGAATTATCAAGAAATTTTTTTAAAAACTTGAGACTATGACAAGTAGAGAAATTAAATCAGTAATTGAAAACCTCCTGACAATGACACTCACTCAGAATTTGCTGTCCCCACTGGACAATTCTATTAAACATTTAAAGAATAAATAAAAATTGGTTGTTTTTGTATATTGCCAGTAAAACAACCTGAAAAGAAAAATTTAAAACAATCCCATGTTCTTTTTTTTTCACTTTTGGACATTTATTCTATGGATAAAATAGAAAATCCAGAAAAACTATATTGCAAAAGCATTATTACAGTAATAAATTGGAAGTAACACTGGTATTTAATAAGGGAACAGTTAAGGATGCCATTATAAAATTTTAGTAATCTATTAAAAATAATTGTGATAAAGACTATGTAACAATAAAGAAAAAGTGTCCCATATTCAATAATATTGAAAAGAAAAATAATTAATTAGGAGCAAAACAAATGATAAGAATGAAAGAATTACACACTAAAAACTAAAAAACACTGCTGAAAGATATTAAAGAAAATAAAATAAATAAAATAAATGGAATGATAGCCAGTGTCCATCAGAACAGTAGATTGGAAGGCTTAATATATTCAAATGTTTATAATATTTAAAGTGGTCTATGGAGTCAATGCAATCTCAATCAAAATTTCAACAGCATTTTAGATGGTCAGATTTTCAAAATCCCCCAAAATTATATGACATCTTCACTACTCCAAAGAACCAAAATAATCTCAAAAAATAAGAATGAAGTTGGAGTTAGCATACTTCTATATTTCCAAACATATTGCAAGGCGATGGCCATTGGAAGTTCATAATACTGGCATAAAAACAGACATATGGCCCAACAGAAGAGAATGAGAGCCCTAAACTAAATTCTCACGTATAATGTGACCTTTCACAAGAGCACCAAGACCACTTGATGGTGATAGAGCCATCTTGTAATAACTGATGTTGGGAAAACTGTATCCAGTTTTGTACTTTTCTACATGTAAAGGTAGGAAATTGAACCTTTCCCTAACACCATATTAAAAAAAAAAAACAATTTAAAATGATTAAGACCTAAACATAAGACCTAAAACCACAAAACTTCTAGAAGGAAAATATGGAAAAATTTCATGGTATTTGATTTGAGAATAATCCTTTGGACATGATACCAAAATTACAATCAAACAAAACTCAAAATAGAAAATGCTACCTTAACAAATTAAAAAATTATCTGGATCAAGGAAAACAATCAACAGAATGAAATGTGAGAAAATGTTTTTGAATCATATATTTGATAAGGAGCTAATATAAAGAATACACAAAGAATTCCTACAACTCAATGACAAGAAACCTCACAAACAATCCACTTCAATAATATGAAAAATACTTAAACATTTCACCTGAGAAGAAGTAAAAATGGTCAACAAACAGATGCAAACATTCAGCATTACCTACCGTATGGGAAATACAAATAAAAAACACATCTTGGTATCACCTCACACCCATTGAAAGGGTCACTGTAAAAAAAGAAATGTTTATGAGGATGTGGAGAAGTTGAATCCTTGTGTGCTCTTCTTGGAAATACAAAGAAGTGCAGCCACCATGGAAAAAAGGGTGAAAGTACCTTTAAACATTAAAAATATAATTACCATATTATCCTGCAATCTCATGCCTGAGCATACGCCCAAAAGAATTAAAAGTAAGGTCTTGAAGAGATATTTGCTAATCTATGTTCATAGCAGCACTATTTGCAATAGCTAAGAAGTGTAACACAAATGTCCATCAGTAGATGAATGAGTAAACAAAATGTGCTATATAGAAGCAAATGGAATGCTGCTAAGACTTAAAGAGAGGAAAGTAACTGGACACGGCGGCACAAACCTGTCATCCCAGCATGCAGGAAGCAAAGACAGGAGTTTGAATGATATCGAAGCTAGTTTAAGGCCAGTGTGGACAATATAGCAATTTATATGGCAATACGGCAAGAGCTTGTTTTAAAAATTCAAGGATGGAGAGATAGATAGATAGACAAATAGATAGATAGATAGATAGATAGATAGATAGATAGATAAAAATAAAGGGAGGAAGTGCTATGCTTTGCTACAACATGGTCAAATACTGAGAACATTATACTAAGTGATATAAGTCAGCCACAAAAAGATAAATACCGTATGATTCTACTTCTGCATGGTATCTAAAGTAAATGTATAGAAATGCCTACGAAGAACATTGATTGCCAGGGGCTGTGGTAAAGGGAAATGAGAAGTTGTTCAATGGTTACAGACTTTCAATTATACAAGTTAAAAAAATTCTGGGGGTTTGTTATACAACAGGGTGATTTCTGTTGCTTTGACAAAAACACCACCATGAATAGCTTAAAGTAGAAAAGGTTTGTTTTGGCTCCTGGCTTCAGGGGTCTCAGGCCATGGTCACTTGGCTGCCTTGCTCTGGGTCTGTGAGAGCACACTGAAGCAGGAGCGTGAGGCAAAGGAGGCTGCACACTTCAACATAGGGACTTTTGGGGGATGTTTCAGATGCAAACTCTTACACCAAATATAGTTAAAACACAGCTTGAATAGTTAAGATAGTAAATTTTATTTACTGTAATTAAACAGCTTTTAAAGAGAATTTAGAATAAAGTAATCTTTCATCCACAAGAATGTGTATGCAGCCATTACAGGTCATACTGAAATTGGCTGACATATAATTCATCCCACATTTCATAGATTGCCAACCACTCCCACCACTGGTAAGCATAATTCACAGCAAACCCAGGTCACCTTCACAGTCAAGAGGATTTCACATGAAATTATTAATGAGCAATGGAATGGTAAAAATAAAAGCTAAAATGAGATATGCATAAGGGAAGTCATATTAGCATTTAACAGAAATATCTGTGCCTAAGAATCACATTTACATATAATTCTGAAGAAAAATTATTTTAGATTAAAAGAAAGGGGCTTTTAAAACAATGTAAATATAATAAAATTTATATAATGCAAAATCTTCTGGAAATGGACCTTAAATGTCTTTCTCTTTTCTATTTTGTTTTGGAATCTTCCTAAAATGTAAAACATTTTTTGACTTCTCTGAACTGAACACTGCGCACAGAATTCAGTGCTGCTCGGGAGTTAGAATTACTACTTTGAACAATAAGGAATCGATTGCACTGAAATACAATAATGCTCGCTGAACTCCTGAGGTTTTTATACTATTTTCTCACACACTAAACCAGACTAGTCTATACCAATTTTTGAGTCCTTATGTTAAGTTTTTAAGCTTTTTATTTCTTTAGTTTGAGCTACCAACTATAACATTTTAATCTTAAAGTACAGACGTTACCTCTCTTCTCCTTCTAAGTTATAATCATAATTACTTATGTACCTGGAAATTAAATCACCAGCATATAAAGCAAGAATATATTCACATAATAAATAATGCAATTAAACAAAATAACAGAGTTTAACTTATGGAGTGTTTACAGCAGACATATATTTATTTATTTATTTATTTATTTATTTATTTATTTATTTTAAAGAGGATAAAACAGAATAAAACCAATCAAAACAAAGCAGTGTAAGAGATACAGCACTTCAAAACATTACAAAATCAACGATAGTTACCATAATGACTTTTGATGTCTTCAAAACAGCTGCAAATAACTTCAGACATAATAAAAATCAAATAGAGCAGAATAGAATAGAAACAATAAAAGCAAAACAATGAATGCGATAAAGGACTTCAAAATAAGCCAATAGTAAATCCAAAATTGCTACCATAATATATCTTGCTGTCTGTGAAATAGCTGCTCCTGCCATCAGATTTGGCATAATCACACAAAAGAGAATAAAACCCAACCCAACAAAACAATGGAAACAATATAGGACTTCCAAAACAAGACCATAGGGAATCAACAATGGCTGCAACCCTCAGAAGGAGACCCCCGCTAGATGTCACACTGCATACCACTATCCTCTGAACCTATGATCAGACCACTGGCCCTAGACCTGCAATGTTAGTGAAACACCAAAGCACCACAGGCATCCAATTGCATTTCACCTCCATAGCTGTCATCACAGCCTATGTTTCTCTGGATAAGCCAGTCGCTTGCAGGGGGTGGAGGGGTTTGGCACTTCTTGTCTGCCAGCCCGCACACCTGAAGGGGCTGGGGTCTGTCTACTCCAGTGTGGCTGCAGCCCATGCATGGCGCTGGTTCCCAGACTGGGGTTGCTTGCTGGTGTGGCCTTGCACTCTCTATCCCCAGTCCACAAATGACCTAGCAAACACTTACAAGTGCACATAAATAGAATTTATCCTACATCTACTTTGTCCCTATTTTCATTTTAAAGATGAGAAGGTTGGGGTGCAGACTGCTAAAGTAACTTGCCCAAACCCCACTTCCCATAACTGACAGAGCCAGGATTTCACCCACGAGGCCCCACCCCAAAGTCAGTTACAGCTGTCCTTGAGAAACTCCAGGAAAGATGGGCCCATTGTACTGTATTCCATAAATTGGGAACTGACTCTAGAGATCACAGTCATTGTAAAATCTGTTTTGATTTTTCCAAGACTGTTTTCTATTCTGTTTTGTTTCAAGTAGCATTCTAATCCAGATGGGTCATTTTATTGGATCGATAAGTTTCATATGAGTGAAGGTCATTAATTTTAAAATGCATATATGAAACATTTTAAGAAATGCCATTCAACCCCATACCTATTACAGATTGTAAAAATAAACGCCCTTCCCATGCAGAACTCCCCAACTCAGATCTTAGAAAATGAGTCAAGTATTTCTTTTCCACATGAATTTCCTGAAACCAGAAGCCCCTGTGTGTCACAAGTGAACCACTTGGCCTGTGTTTCAATGCTTAGTCCCAAACCAAATTGACCAAGTGCAGTAGTTGGAACTAAGGGCTTTTTACGCCTGTCTGGTTTGTCATGTCCTTTCTTCTTTGGTGGCAAATAATGGTTCTCTTCTGCCTCAACAGAAGACTTAATTTCAGAAATTTCCCTGCTTTATTAACTTTATGAACCTTTATTCAAAAAAGTGATGGCAACACCATAGAAGCATAAAGAAGAATGAGAAGCTTGATGTTGGTGAGATGAAATAGTAACCCATTCTTCTTGATTTTAAAAAAACAGCATTTATTTATTTATTTATTTATTTTTTATTCCTCTGTAACCTGGAAAGAAATACTATAAAATGTAAAAGCTGCCAATCTAAGGATGGAGTGAGGGAACTTGGTACTAAAACAGAGGAGTTATTACTAATATCCCGTATCTTCCTCCCTACAAGTATTGGCAAGTTTGTTGAAACAAAAGGAAAACACTGAAACAGAGGGAATCTCAAAGGCCTCCAGGCAATGACAGGGTACACATCACCCACATATTTCATCAAACTATCTTCCAGGAAAACAAGAACTCATGAATAACAGATAATGCAGTATTTCACCAGGGAGAAAAAGAATTACATCTTATTTCTATTATTCAGTAGCTGGCAAAACCCACTTTAAAAAAAGCATAATCCATTGGGGCAGGTTTGGGAGGGGAGAGAAGAAAGTGTTTTCTTTTAAGATGTGATTCAACTTTAAAAAGAAACTTTTCTATTATTCATTTTTGAAATGTTACAGTCAGTGGAGCCAGCTCTCACCAAACAGGGCTCACAGATAGCAATACGGCATCTGGTGGAGACACATCACAAGTCTGCAGACTTCACCCTGACATGCAGGCAAGATGCTTTGTGGGGGCTGACACTGACTCAGGGAGATGTCAGAACTGCGTCGCACAGGGAGCAAGCCCGATTTTCTAGATCCTCCTACAGAAACAGCCCCAGAGACTTGATAGATGGAAATTCTTAATATGTTCGATACTTTTTAAAATGAAACACGTCCCTTCACTAACCTACACACTCACTATGACTCATCTGTGCTCCACCACGGACACCTCATCCTCCCGTTAGTCACATCTCCTAGGCATCGAGGACACCCGCTTCATTCTTGGCTTAATTTAGCACTTGCCTCCTGAATCCTGTTGTGCCCTCTGTGCCGTGGCAACGAAGAGCGAAGTGAGCGCTCAGTGAGCACACAACCCACAAACAGAAAAGCAAATCAAACCTGATGTGATTGTGTTCTGCCCTCTTTGCAACTGAAACTTCATGTGTGCTTTGTTTTTGAGCAGTCCATCTTTAAGCCTTTTTCAAATAAAATTGATTGCTTTAAAAATATCAAATGTTGCAAATAGAACAAAAATTAATATAAATAACATCTTTCAGTTCAAGGGAATTTAAATATTTTTAAATGTAAATAAAAGCCATGACACAAAAACCCCCTCATCTTCCTTTGAGAAAACCATCAAATCTCCCTTAATCTACACACATATTCCTGGTAAAATAGAAAATATGTCCTTCCTCACCTGTGAAGCTAACCAATTCATCTACTTTGGATCCTTACCCTAACCCTAATGTCCCCAAATAATGTTCTGTAGTAATAATGCCATTTCTTCTTTTTTTTTTTACTGTATTCCATAATCTTTCTTTTTTATTTTAAAAAAG
>RJWM01017214.1:0-43633 GCA_004363535.1 Dasyprocta punctata | reverse complement strand
ATTGAATACCGTGGCCGTCCTCCATAGATGGTCTCCATTTATGTTCAAAGTTCAGTCTTTTTGGTACTCCTTAAATTTCAATATATTATAAATGTATTAATGAATGAAACATTAAAAAACTGTACTTCCTTGAGGTAGAGAGATGGTTGTAGCATAATATTCAATGAACTTTTCTTGTACATTAAAATGGTATTGCCTTCAATAAAGCTGGTGTGCTGTGTGAGAGTGTAAAACAACAGTAGCCACAGAAGATGAGTAAAAAGTCTTCTTTCGTTCTTTGAGATACTGGGGATTAATCCTATGACTTTCACACTAAGCTACATCCCCAGCATTCAGGTATTAATTTATTTATCTAGACACAATTTATTGAGCAGTCTTCAATTTGTTCAGGTGGGACTTCAATGGATGTTCCTCCTGCATCAGTCTCTCATAGTGTAAGGGGTTTTTTTTTTATGGTATTTTCACCATCACAATAAACTTTCCTGTGGCCATGGATGATGTTGTGTCTGTGCTTTTGTGTGCGTGTGTGTGTGTGTGTGTGTGAATGTTACTGTTTAAGGCTTCACATTCTAAGATGTGGTTGTGTTTAAATCAAACTTGATTGGATTTATCAAGAGGATAATTGAAGCAGGAAGATTGCTACTAATATTTATGAACATACTCAATTTTTTTAAGATCATATCCTAATATTGTAAGCTTAGCATACTTTTCATTTCCCATCAATGATGCAAAAAATTTGACACTACATAGATTTATTGTCATATAATCAAAAATACCCTTTTTTCATTCAAGCAAATGTTTAACACTTTTTTCTGGAATTTTTTAATATCTGAATGATTTCATACCTCTTTCTTCAGAGCAATTTGATTCTTGACATAGTACACAGTTGGAGTCTTCTTCAGTGGAATGAGGACCAATCATAAAATTACTGTGGCAGCACATGAGCTTCTCTGGCTTTGTTTAGTCAATTTTGAAATCCATTGACAAAGACCTCTAAGGGGAAGAAGGATAAAACACAGAGTCTAAGTGCTCTCAGCTCTACCACTGAACAGCATTATTCTTACATGGTAGATTGTATTATTTTACACAAATACCACAACACTTTTCATCACACGAGAGGTGAAAGCCAAGTCCTTTATATACGTCCACCGCTAAGAAATGACACTGTTCACTCTCCTTACATCTTTAACTCCTGCCGTACATCAGTCCCACTCTCTTAGTTTCCATTAAGTGATCCTAACTCTTCCCTGGAAATATGGGGCCCAATATTATCTAGGATGCTTTCTACTGTCAATCTTCAAACTTTCTTCTGTGAAGTATCAACAATTAAAAGACCATTCCGTCACCCACCAACCTATTTATAATAATATCTGTCCACATCACTCTCTGTGCTTTCTTTTACATAGCAGTTTTTTCCCAAGTTCAATTCCTTGGACTTTGCTCTTGCTTTCTGTTCTGTATCTGATTTTCCATGTACCCATGAAACCCTATGGGACTGAGCTATTTTCTCAGCACTTAGAGCAGGGTGTCAATAAACGTACTTGGGGGCCGAGTATTATAGGTGATGGCACCCGAAGGAGCATGGAAAAGTCAAGACATTTTTGTGTCCACTCCACTAGTCAGACCACACTCATGTCACCTTAGAGACCACTACTGGTCATGTTTCCAGTCCATAACATTATTTATAATAATATGCTGTTCAAGTCAGGTTGAATTTCTTAGTATAGTGGCAGAAAAAATATAATAGAGGACACTGAAAAGTGTACATTTTGAAATGTTTTGTGGAGTGTCGTTAGAAGACAGAGTGATCTGGTATTAGTAGATAAATTTTTTTTAAATGTAGAGGTATAAACTTATTTACAGAAAAATTGCAGAAAATATACAGAAAAAGCACAGAATATCTTAATATATGGTGGCTAAAGATGGGAGCGGTAACTTTTAGAAGGCAGGTTTTCCTAGTATAAAAGCAGGACTCGGAAAGACTTAACACAGGAAAATATTCATAGGCATAAGCTGAAGTGTATTTGTGTGATACACCTATTCTTGCTGCTCTGATTATAACTCTGGGATGGCTATACTTGGTAAGGTAATTCTGGTATCCAGGTGCTTCTGTTTTTCCCCTATCACTTTGTAACTATTAACACAGTTAAACAGAGTTAATCCATTACTTGTTCACAATTCCAGTGTGAGGAATACATGAGAATTATTTTACACAGGAAAAATGATACAAGTTTTATTCAGATGAATGACTTTTATAAACAATGTAATTTATTATGTAGATATAGGAATACCCAGATTACCTATTCTAATGTACCTTTAAAGAATGGTACTTTTTAATTGCCAAAATTATTAGCAAAATATGGTTTACAATATATTTTACTTTTCATTTTGAAATTTTTGATTTGTATAGTGAGAACTGTACTTCATTCTGGATATAACGATATTTGTTTCTCTTTCTGTGGTGGTAATCTTTAATGATAAAGTTCCATAATGTATTAACATCTACCTAAAATGATATGAAAATTAACCTTTAAAATATGATATTTTGGGTAATATAGATTTTTTTTCTTATTCTTTGTTATTTTGCCAAGGATTGACTTCTACGTTTTGTTTAAACATAATGTATTAATATAATTTTTCTCGTTTTATTTTTAAAATAATTGTGATTATATTTTCCAATATTTTTATATTTATGTATGTACTCTACACTTTTGATCTTACTGGTTTTCATACTTTTTCAGAACAATTTCTTCATACCAAGCCTTCTAGAGTCTTCTGATCAATTTGACAAACGTTTTCAAACATCTGTTATTTAAAAAGTAGTCACTATTATTTCTTCATGGTTTTCTTTTTTCTCTATATTGGAATCGTTGCTATTGCTCCATAGTTACTGTACACTATTATTCCTGCCATTGTCTTAACATTCTTTCTGTTTAGTCAACTTCAATTGGTATATTTTCAGTTTCACAATTATTTTTTAATCAGCACTGACCGCACTGATGACCCAGTTGGAAGGAACCCTTTGCCTCTGACCCTGATGTCCTGAGTGGGTTCTGGGGTGGGGCGGGGTCAGAGCGCTGAAGGCTCCTTCTTCAGGTGGTTGCCAGGTTCTTCTAGTCTGGAACAATGCATTGCCCAAGATCAGCAAAAACGGAAGCAAAGTACGTTTGAAAGAAGTAAAAGTGAATGATAAGGGAGAAACAGGATCTGCAGAGCAAGCTGCAGCCAAACAAAACAAGGCAAAGGACACACCATGAGGAACACAACACAGACACCTTGGCTATGTCCCGTGATGCAGCCAAACCTCGCGGGAACATACGGGTCCTAATAGGCTGAGCTGCGCAGACTCCAGGGTCTGAGATGCCTCGCTTCCGCCCGGCCACGCCAGGGCCATGTGCGCTCTCTCCTGTGTGTTTCCTGTATTTCGCTCTCTACTGATAATAGTGCTATATTCCTGCGTGTGTTGTATAACCTCACCCAGAGAATTGTTTTTCGAGCCTTTGTGAGTGCCTGTAGACGCGTACTAGCAGGAATGCCTAGATTTGAACCAGCTGGTTGAGGTCGTCATTCTGGTGTGTTTTTCATAGTGAACCCCTGAGAAGCCCCAGAGATGGTCAGCTTTTACCTCCATAGTCTCCACTTTTCCTTGTGCTCGTACTTGGCATGAACCTTTAGCTGTAGGTGATGTTAGCGTAGCTGAGTTTCCCACTTGCTTCTTGGAGCTGCATTTTTCTCACACCCTTTGCCCAAAGTGACCCGTGTTCCATATTGTCCCGGAGAGGGCTTTCTCTTTGGAATTTTGATTATTTGGATATTTGCAAACCGAGACACAGGATCAGCCCACACACAAATATGAGTTTATAGCTTGATTCGATGTTTACAAATAAGCTAGGGGAAGGTTCACTGTAGCTTTTTATATCCTATGTGGAAATGGAATATCATTTTTTAAAATTTCATCCATTGATGTGACCTCCAGGTACTCGTCTATGGAGAGCTCCACACCAGTGCAGTTTCCTAAAAGCTCCTCAACGTCAGGCCAGTTCTAACTGACCCCGCCCACTTTGCGCCTGTGGTGTTTCATTTCTTTTGCCTCTTCTTTCCTTTGTTCCCTCTTCCTCCTCTTTTCTTTGCTTCTTTTTTTCTTCTCATTTCCTTTTCTCCTCCTTCATTACTGAGAGTTTTGTTTCGTTTTGTTTTGTTTTTGTTTTTTCTCCCACGTGCGGGCTAACCTGTGGCTGGAAAGTGCCTCCCTTTGGCACTGTACAGCGCCTCCCTGCGTTCTTCTGGGGAACCCTAAAGTCAAAGCTCCTGCTTTTCCTGCATGCGTCAATGCTTCTCCAATCAGCTGTCAATAGAGCATTCCGCCTCCCTCTTTAACTCTGCCCCTGTCAAATTCCAAGTAAAGCCCGCGGCATTTTCCTGAAATTTCCAGAGGGTACTTGCCTCTCTTCTGCAGCCTTTGCACGCCCCCAATAAAGGTCCTTTTCCTTTCTTTGTTTTTTCCCTTTTTCTCTCTTGCACTTCGGAAGACCAAAGAATTACTTTTACTTTTTTTTTTTTTTTTTTTGGTTGTATCCTATTAGCAGAATTCCAAAACCAATGAACACTACGCATATTTAAGAATGGAGCGAATTAAATATTCAGTGGAAAACATTACTTCAAACTTTTGTAAATGTATTTGATTTCCCATCACATTTCTCCCATGAATTCAATAAAATCATCATTATTTCCTAATGTGTTTTCTAAAGACTGAATAATAAAATTTAGAATGCTTAAAAAATTAGTCAATTCTTTCATTTCTTTCTACGTAAAAAGCTTAAAAGTAGGAGCTTGGCCGTCAAGCACTTACAGTTCATATTTAGACATCATTTTAAAGCACTGTGTGGCATTGAGCAAAGTATTTCAAACTTTTGTATTCAGTTTCTCATCTGTGATAAAAGGAAACAGTACAACAATTTTATGGGGATGTTACCACAGAAAATAGATACATTAATATATGTAAAATACTAACTTGCTACATACATAGTAATTTTCATATTAATGTACATTATTATTCATGGATGAAAAGAATATTTCCTGAATCATTCTACAGTTACTGCATAAATATAAGGCTCAAAGTGAATTTAACTAGAAGGAACATGAAAATTTATTTCATAAAATTTTATGTAAAAGAAGGCTGAAAAGTGACAGATGAAGCAGCACTCACTAAGTATTTTTTCAGGACTTGGTCAAATGGGAACTCCCTTAGGAGTTCCATCTCAATAGAATGGAGGAAAGAGCAGAGAATATATGATGAGGAGTACAAGCCTTCCCTCCCAGCCTGGTGATCTCAGGGTGCCTCATGTAACGGGCATTCAGATACAGCAGCATTTGATCATCTTCAGGGCCCAATTTCCTGGGAAGATTCCTTAGTCTGATGCCAAAGACAAAAGGTTAAGAACTCAGTAAAGAGAAGATATTGCTTATTCTAGTACAGGTCATACACTGAAAGCCAAAATCACTGCATCTTGTCTTGAAATACTCTAAACTTTGGTGAATTTCATTTATTTACTCCTTAAATGAATCAACAACATTAATTTGCAGAGGCAAACATTTCCATTCAAATGATCAATTGGAAATTTTTTTTGGATTAGGGTGATAAAAAGCTACTTTCACAGGCACACTTATCTAGTGCCTATCTATAAAGGATGGAACAATACAATGCTCATCAGAAACCATTTTCTATTTAAAAGTATGACAAGACCATAGAAGTGAGGCATACTTGTTTAAAAAAGCAAGTGGAGAAACACAAAATTCAATGAAAAAATGAAGATATTCAAGATTTATTAACATTTTGCTTACATACTAGTGATTTTTCCAAATTTTACCTTGTGTCTATAAAGCTTATATAGTTGTTATAATACTGCATGTTCAATCTTGTCCTAATAGCGCAGCTAAAACAGTGTAATCTAACATGATGCGTGTTAGGTTAGACTTTTCTTAACCTGCACCTCCATGTGTTACATGTTCTATGGAGCCTCAGCGTTCACTAAGTGAACTGAGTATTCACCGCTGATAAATGCACATTTTGAGGCCCCCAAGTTGTGAGAGAGAACCTCCAATTCCCTGGGCCAGTGTCACCGTCTTCTACAAGCTCTACATGTGGAATGTACTTTACTGTTTTATGGTACTTGATTGTGTTTTTATGTTACAAAAGTAAAATGATCAGAAAGAGAAAATCAGCACTAAATCTAACATATATTTTGTAATGAATTCAGTGATTGAAATGTTGCTTTGGTTACATGCAATCAAATCAAATGCTATTTTGAAAAGAATAAAGAAAATTAAAAATTTATTATTAAATCTGATTTGTTTTATTGAATATTATGTGTCCAAAATAAGGAAGAAAAGGTAGGGTTGGAAAAAGTAATGTCATTAATAATCAACCATGATATATAGAGAAAGTGACCCTCTTAGGATGAAGGGCTCATGTCTGGAAATTTCAGGAGAAAATTCATTATGGTCAATAAAACCTACGTTTATGAATTATTATACTGTTCATGGGCTTCTAGAAAGGCAGTGCTACTCCCACACATTTTAGTTTATACTGAGATGGGCTAGTGCTATCCCTAAACCTAACCTGAACAACAGTAACCCCGGCTCCAAACCCAGGCCCATCTCAAATGCCAATTCCAACCCTAACCCTAACCAGAACCCTAAACTTCAGGTTTAAACTAAAGGAGAGGCTGAGGGTGAATGCCTAAGCCAGTATCCCTTCAATAGGTGTGAGATTACAACCTGCCAGGAGAAAGACTTTTACTCAAAAGGTTTTTATCGTTGAAACCCACTCAGGCCGTGCATAGGGCTGCTTGTGATAGCAGAGCAATCATGTAACTCCTGTTTCACAGCAGAAGTGAAAGTCAGATGGCTGATTTGTGATTGCTTTCAATGTAAACATTTGTGTAGTTTAGCTGCTTGGTCATCACATCTTAAATTCTTACTTTTATTTACTTCCTTATTCTTTTCTCTCTCATTCCTTCCCTTGCTCTCTTTAGTATTGTTACTGTATTTTTTCATTTCTATCATCTTTTCCTACTTAGTCAAATGTGCCTTTATTTGACCTATCTTTTTGAAAGAAAGTACTCATGCAAACTTGATGAGGTAGGCTGCTGTCATTTAATTTGTGCATAAGAATAGCATCATCTCAACTGTATTAGCTGACAAAAACAAACCTTATCATTTCTTTTCATTGAATACTTTGCTACTGCTTTCATTTTTTTGATAAATAATATGAGGCATTTGATAAAATTATACTATTTTAATTGGAATATTTTAATACTTTATTTTCCCAGTTTAACTAGGTTGAATTTGTTTTGCTCTCTAGCATCTAATACTAGTATCTTCTTTTCTTAATGCTTATTGCTTAATGATACTGAAATATATCTCCATTTATTGTGTTCATATCACTTTATTTTTCACTTACATGTTTTGGCTGGCTTTTTCCTATTATACATTACACAGGGAAAGTGAGTTTTCTATTTTTATGGCTAAGGAAAAAGGATAGTTCTGCATATCAGTTAACTGACTCTTTTATCTCTGAAACACTACTTTTATGTTCTGTTCCATCGTGGATAAAAACATGATGCATTTTAATTAAGCTTTGTAAACTTATGAAATTTATGGAACATTTGTAATCAACTGGCATAAAAAAGCCCTTGACCTGGAGACAATTTGAAGCGTGATGTGGGTATCTGACTGTGTCAGCTCTACTACTCATAGATAATAGACTCCTATCAAGGCAAAAGAAAATATAAAAATAAGTGATGCAACGTATTAGATTGCAAAATGTACTATAATTGAAGAAACAGCATATGAAAGAACACAGTCAGTGGGGTTCAGTACTTGAGGGAAGGTGAATCAATGAGTGTGATCAGGGCACAGGGCAATGAAAATGTGTCAGTGAAGCAAACACTTGAAAGCGGAGTCTCTCCAGTAACTGGGAAGTTGTTCCAGGTGCAAATTCCTCAGTCAAATGGACTGCACACATGAATGCATGTGGATTTTGAGAAATAAGAAGGAATATGTAGCAAGAGTTTCACTCTCTGGAGGTGGGGGAAGGGAGACACGTGAGGCAAACGTTTTCTGTGCTACAAAAATGTGCTATGAATAAAATAAGAAAAAAGAAAAGAGGAGGCACACAATAGTGTAGATATCTGCTTTACTTTTGCTATAAAGCCATTTATTCAAAACAGGTGATTGTTTTGTTACTCTGCCAGACAAATAACATTGACATATATTCATCCAAATGAAATTCTATTTAAATGTTAAATTGTAAATATTCATTTAATTTCAAAATGATGTCTTTATCATGTCATTTTCTAATTTCTTCTGGTTGTTTGTTCAAAATAATTCACACATCTTTATTGGAAGAAGAAAACTTTGCCAGCAGAATCAAGTCAATGTTTCCCTAAAACTAACACAACTCAAGGTTTAGTCACACAGCACTGCCTACAGTACGGGCACAAATTTATGTAAGGAAAACTAAGCTAGACAGAGTCATGGTTCTTCCAAATTCATTTTTTAGATGATAATATTTTTAGCTTCCTGAAAGAAAGCAATAACCTAACTGTACAATACTTCTGCATGCTCCTCCATTATAAATTTCAAATATTTACTACCATTCCAGATTCCCTGACTTTTAAAATATTCTGTGTCCTTTTCTTTGTGCTTCATCCCTCACTTTTGGTATCCAATAGATATAAAATGGCAAGTATTCAAAATTAAAAATTTTTCAGCATGCACACCACATATATGTTTCAATGATACTTGTCAGCCTTCAATATAGTGGGGGATGTTCAAAAATTAATATGAAGAAACAAAGAAAGGGGTCCTATTGCCACTCAGGGACTATGGAATAGTAGGAAGCACAGGAACTGAGCTAGCAATGGCTCCTGTCTTTCAATTGCAAACCATAGCAAAACGTGATCATTTCTGTAGACATAGCAAGATATGGCATCGTGTGAAACTTATGTCTTTGTCACCTGTGATGAAAAGCTCTTACTTGATTCACCCATGGATTTCTGATCATCACACTTTTGAAGGTGATTTGTGAATTTGTTTTCACTTTTTGTAGTCTCTCTGAGGAAATGCCTACAATTTATCAATTGTCCCTAAAGCATTTGAATGATTCATGGAGTGTTTGGAGGTTGTCCACTAAATGTTGGAGATGATTTGCTCTCAAATTTGAACCAATTTATTCATTGTAGGTTCCAAGAAACACTCCTTTTGGGTTCTATCCAAAACTCTTGTTACATCATGCAAAATAAATGAATTCTAGAGATCTGCTATGAACTATTGTACCCATCGGTAACAGTGCTATATTGTCCATTTGAAATTGCTAAGCATTGTAATCTAACAGTAAACATAATAAAACAAACAAGTCACATCACCAAGTCACGAATGTGACTAAAAGAGAGAAGAGACTTGAAAATTTTATTGTAATTCCAAGAATGAGGAAAAAAGTCGCCTTTACATTGAACCCATTGTGTGAAATACACATAATAGAAAATGCATGGGCTTCAGAAACAGATGGCAGGGAGCGAAGAAAGGAGGGTTGGGGAGGAGTTACTCACTCTGGGCTTTGTAGAAAAGGGAAGGTTGAATAACATTAATATACAGTCTTGAATGCAAATTTATTTTTATCTCATTTCTCTTTTTCTAAATGTTATTGAAATTGATGAAGCCTTGTTTAACATATGATATTCCACTGACTCCAATTATCTTAGCGATTATATCACTTACTTGCCTGTCCATTTTTTTCAAAGTGTACATACACATGGGAAGTTTTAAAATTTTAATAGAACATATAAATTATAAAATGCATATTCACTTCCAAAGTCAAATAAATGTGCTACATAATTTGACCTGTGCATATTTCTTTCTTCTTATGTCCATTATTTGAGATATGCTGATATTGTGAACAACATTTATTTTAGAAATAGCATATTAAGGTATATTAACTGACATTTTTTGATTTAAATCATTAGAAATTTTATTATAAAATTAATAATTATGAAAGGCAATTTGTGAAAAGCAAGCAATTTAAAATATATTAATTCAACTATTTTCATACCTACAAATGATATCAACATTTCGATTCTGTCATTGTATGATGTATTCTGTAGAGAATGATAATATTGTTTTTGCATACATGAACAAATAAACTGTGCTATATATTTTTCATCAAAATGAATAAAATATCTACTGCCTAAACTCAATAGTAGTATTTATTTACCAGATGACCATATACATGGGATTTTATTCTTCAAATAATTATTTTGCTCAAATGTCACTGTGCGTTCTCTGCGTGTGTGAACTCACAGGCACACATGCACTGAGTGACACAAATTCTGGTGCCACACTGGGCCTAGGGCTCATTGAACAGTGTGTTTTGTTGAGCGAATAGGCTCTAATGGGTTATTAAATGAGCATAGGGTCGTTGGTGAGTAATGAAAATTATGCTAAGTATACAATATTAGGATGTCTACTGAAAAACTTGAGTGTTTTCATAGGAAATAGTAGCAATCATTCTGTTACAATGAAACTCTTGAAAATTCGCTCAAGTTTGATTTAAACACAAGCACTGCTTAGCGCATGAAGCCTTGCACAGTAACATTCTCACACAGACAATAAATGAAGCACAGACACAGCCTCGTACATGGCCACAGGAAAGTTTATTGTAATGCTGAAAATACCATTAAAAAACCCTTACCCTGTGAGAGACTGATGTAGGAGGAGTGTATGTTGAAGTCCCACCTGAACAAGTTGAAGACTGCTCCAGAACCTGTGTCTAAATAAATTAATGAATGCCTGCATGTTGGGGATGTAGCTTAGTGTGAAGGCCCTAGGATTAATCCCCAGTGCCTCAAAGAACAAAAAAGGATTTTTCCTCATCTGCTGTTCCTACTACTATTTTATACTTGCATACAGCATACCAGCTTTATGGATACCTGCATCATTTAATGTACTATAAAAGTTCATTAACAATTATATTACAATCCATCTCTCTACCTCAAGGAAGCACAGATTATAATATTTCATTCATTGGAGTATTTATAATATATTGAAATTTAAGGAGTACCAAAAAATCTGAAATTTGAAGATAAATGGAGACCATTTATGGAGGAGAGCTATGGTATTGCATGATTTATATTGTATGTGACTTTAAAGAAAAATATTTGGATATCTTTTTCAATGTCCTATGAAGAGCATATTTTATGTCTTTGTTCCTCAAACTGTAAATCAAGGGATTCATCATGAGGATGACCAGTGTATAAAATATGGAAGCCACTGTCAGTCACTGGAGTGACTGGATTTGGGCTGCACATATATAAATATCAAAGTCCCATAGAACACTGTGACCACAGTGAGGTGGGACCCACAGGTGGAAAATCCCTTGCACCTGCCCTCTGCAGAGTTCATCCTGAGAATGGCTATGGAGATGAGAAGGTACGACATGAGGACAGCAGGAAGAGAGAAAATCAAATTAAAAATGGATAAGCTCAAAATTATCACCTCAATTTCATGAGTATCTGAGCAGACCAGTGATAATAAGGGGAGACAGTCACAGTAGAAATGACTGATGACATTGTTCCCACAGAAGGACAAAGTGAAGATCTTCATGGTAAGCAGAAGTGACACAAATGCACAGTAGAAATAGGGAGCTGCAAGTAGTGCCCAACATACTCTTGGTGACATGATGACAGTGTAGAGGAGAGGGTTACAGATGGCCACATAGCGGTCATAGGACATGGCAGACAGGATAAAAAGTTCACAAGCAATAAACAAAACAAAGAAAGTAAGCTGTGTAGCACAACAATGACATGAGATTGAATTTTGATCTACAACAAAATTAGCCAGCATTTTGGGTCCCACAGCTATAGAGTAACCAAGATCAGTGAGAGCCAGATGCCTGAGAAAAAAGTACATGGGGGTTTGCAGCCTGGAGTCCACCTGGGTGAGGACGATCATGCCCAAGTTGCCCACCAGCGAGGACAGGTAGATGATGAGGAACAGCACAAAGAGTGGAGCCTGCAGCTCAGGACGATCTGTGATGCCCAGCAGGATGAACTGCGTCACCACTGTGAGATTGTACTCCTCCATCTGCATTCGCCACAGAACGTATTCTAGACAGACATGGTAGAGAAAGTATTTTCATGAGGGAGATTAATTATGTAAAGCTAATGTAAATAAGATCTATCTTAACTCTCAAGTGTAGATTTTATGATATTCATGCACCATTACCAGAGGTAGACGTATAGCTGGATGAGTTGTTGTCAAGAAAAATGGTTTGACTCACCAAAGACCACTTTCCCCAGCTACAGACAGCCTGGTTGTCATCTATGGGGGATGGATTTCTCCAGACATCTAAGGGTTAGAGGGATATACACATGCCACCACCTTAGTATACGGAATATGGAGCCCCAAACTTTAGCCAAAGCAATAAACATTTTCTAAACTGAAAAAAAAAACCCTGAAATAATAGGTAAACCGAGTCAGATGGAGATACAAATGCAGGTCCATGGGTCAAGAGTCTGCAGGACTTCATAGATCATGAATGTCTTCCTTTCCTCACCACTGGGACAAAATTAATGACAACACAAAGGAGGAAAAGTTAATTATGTGGGCTGACTCTGAGGGACAAACAGGATAACAGATGGCATCTTGGAGGAAAAGCTGCTCTCATCCTGCAGACCATGAAGCAGAGGGAGAAGGGAGGACCTGTAGGGAGCCTTTGAAACTGGAGATTGATCATAAGTGTGGGAATAAAGCAATTCCGCCCTAAAAACACAGAGAGCTCAAAACAAGCCAGATAAACAAGCTATTCCTGCACCAAGAGGGCAAGGGGCCCAGGCCAGCCAGGCAAACAAGTCACTAGGAAGTCGGGTTGAAATTAACATCCTTCTTGGGAGTGTGCAAATAAACATGTTACAGTGGTTGAGCAGTGCCTTTCCTTCCATCAAGAGGATAAGGGCTCCACCTGATCTCAGCTTTGTCTCTTTCTTTATTTTTCTCATCCTCTAGCAGACCTTCACCCCAAGAACCTCAGGAGGTGTGTGGGTCTCGGCAAGGACTCAGGAAGGGTTATACACACCCTCCTCGCCCTCGGTCATGTGCCCAGTGACCAGACTCCTAGCTACAAGTAGCCCTGTGATGCCCTCACCTTCCAAAATTCCCACCTGTGAGCACATGAGGCTTTCAGAGGACATCCCAGACCTAAACCACAATGAGGAGATTGTTACTCAGAAATTAACTAAAGTCAGTTTACATAGATGAACTGAATGTATACACTTCTTCCCTTCATGTAGTGTATCTACAGTGCATACATGACCACAATAAATACAAATACTATCTGCTTGTCATAGACAAAGAGGGCAACAAATATTTTCGGAAATTCTATAGATGCTTTTTAATGTCAGCTGGGTTTGAACCCTCAGATCTGCTGAATGATTTCTCAATAGGTAAATATGCAAATTGAAAGTGTCACTTAGTAGATTAGTAGAATACTTGTGACACTAGTTCATGTATTAATAATTTTAAGATTAAATTTGAGGAGACACAACATTAGAGAAAAAAATAATTTTTATGCTATAAACACTGTAAAAAGAAGCAAAGGCAAAGAAAAAAGTATGGTAGCAATACAAACTTTGGACACATTTTAGCAATGCTGTGAGCTGAGATCTGTCATGGGGTGTGTCAGAACCAATATTTGAGTTAAATAACAAAACTGCAGAATTCTTCTCAGTCACCTGCTGTTATAGATGATCAGACAATAGAGAGAAGCTTCAGTTATGTCAAAAGTCAACTGACCATTCCTGGCCAGGGTCTACTCTAAGTACTATTGCTCTCCACTGAAGAAGGTGCCTGTCTTTAACCAACACCTCACTCTTGATTATTTTAACTTTACTTTTAAGAAATCAGGCTATGTGAATGTTTTAATTGTAACATTTTTCAAGATTGCTTTGACTCAGATTCTTTATATTTACAAATTAATGGAAGAAACAAGCAGCACATTTATGCAAAAATATTTCAATTTTGCTTATATAGTATTAAACCTATAGACTAGAATCAGATTTAGTTGATCAGTTAGTTGTTCACAATTGGGTTGTTGGTCAGTATCATGTCATCCTTTTTCTAACCCTTGTTTTTCTTTTCCTCCCTTATTTGTTTTCTTCTCTCCTTCCTTTCCTTCATTCCTTCCTTGTTTCCTTCCTTTCCTCCTCCCTTCTTTTTCTTCCCTCTGTTGCTCTGTTTTTCTTTCACTGTTTCTCTCACTCTCTGTTCTATCTCTCTGCTAATTTAAAACACTGTGTGTAGAAGTATACATCTAAGAATTCCATAATTTTTTGTTATTGAATAGAACAAATGACCATTTCATGTATTAACTGATAACTTCCCTAAGGTGAGACAGGAACTTATTCCACTCAAATTTTGGATGTTAGTCTCTTCAGGAGCTCTGATACTCTAATGTTCAGTTCCATTCGATATCACAATTACCTTCACACTGCTTCAACTTCCCATCAATGTATCTTCTTCATGTGTTCCATCTTTTCTAGTAAATACTCAATGGTCTGAAATAATTTTCTCTTACCAATGAACAGCATAGTACTTAAATTGAAATTGAAATTGAAATCAATATGGTATACTTAACTAATACATATTCTTTGAAAGGTCTGATTTTACATTATTTATGTATCTGCAGCAGGACTTTGAGGGAATTCATGAGTCATAGTTCCAGGAAGAGGAGCTGAGGTTGCAGTGGACATCACCGTCACCTCCATGTCACAGAGATGATCAGAATCAGAGCTGAGACAAGGCCTGTGTCATGAGGTTTCCTTTCCACAGAGGGATCCTGTTTAACCAAAGGCCAAGGTGCCTTAACGAGGTAATTTCCACCAGGTAGTTCAGTATTCCAGTAGCTGTTACCTGCTACCTTTGAGAAATAAACACAACTGATAATTTTCTGTCCAGGAGAGAACCTTAGGGCTCCCCAAGGACATTAAAGAAGAGCTCCTGGAGTTTGAATAAAAACCCAATTGCACGGTGGTCACAGCGGGACAGAGCTGAGGGAGAAGTTCACTTGCATAGGTCAGAAGACAGGATTTCATCATTCATGAAATACTTTAGAAGCTATGACCTTGACTTTGAAACTAAAGTAACCTTAGTCCTTGAGCCTAAGAAAGGATTCTAATTAACTCAAAACTGAGTGTTAGGCCTTCTAAAGAACTGTGCAGGGAAAAGTAGAACAGACTTTTTTCATAGTTTGGTCGAAAGTACTGTAATATAGAAATCAAATTTGATTACCTTGTTGAACAATAACAGCCTGAAGAGTAGCACTAGAAAAAAGGACTATATGTGAAATTAAGGAAAAATGTTTATACGAAGAGAAAGATAACTCTAAACCAGTCATTGGATATACTTTATTTTGCAATCTTATTTTTTTATAATTCTTTAATGAAAACCACAAATAAACGAAACTTTACTTACTAGTCAGCTACATGACCTAGAAGCAACTTTAATGTTCTTTGTAACATATCACGGAGGATCTAAATTGCATATCTTTAAAAAGCTGAGATGTGCGAGGACGCTGCCTTCCGTCATCTCCGGGGGCGCTGTGTTCAGAACGCCCCCCGCGGGGCCAGCCGTGTGCCCAGGGCCGGGGCGGAGCGTGGTCTGAGAAGTCCGCTCAGCCCCGCTCCTGCCGCAGTCTCGCTGCCCGGCTGAGGAAGCTGCGGCGGGAACTGAGCCTCAGGGCGCCGATCCGCGGACCTCACTGCGCAGGCGCCTGGAGATCGCGCCCCCTGCGTCTCTAACGCTTGGTGAAAGCTTCGTGATGCCTGGAAGCTGCTGCCCTAGCTTTCCTTAGTGAGCGCGGTGTTAAGTCAGTCCACTGCTGTGCACCGCCGACTTCTAGTTATTCACGTATTTTTCACCACAAGACTTGAAATGGTTTTATTTTAGCAATGCAGCTGGATCAACATTTGTTACAATGAAAATTCGGTATCTGTACTTCAGGCTCTCAAGCCTCTCTCGCCTCTTAAAATGAAGTCAACTCGATATAAACACAGTCATGTCTCATTGACTAAAATATTAGTTAATGGAAAACTTGCCTAAAGCGTAGCTTGGTTAAGTAGCTAGAACTTTCCATTTTGTTATTGTGAATCTGTTTTCCCAGTCAAAGGGATAATTGCTCAACTGAGACACCAATTGCAATAAAATAAGCTTTCATATGCGGACTGCATTCTTGGTTTGCAGAGACGATCACAGACATCAAGGGTCCCCTAGACTACTTCACTGACAGGATCAGAGCAAGTTAATAAACGCACTATGATTTTACTGGCATGCCAACAGGCAGGACACGGTGACAAAGCTTCATTTTAAAGTGTCTTGCCTGTCAGAATACTGGGACTCACTGGATTTAAACCTCAGGAAAATTTATTTTAATATATATTTGGTATCATCAAACAAATACATGTATAAAGGAAAAGAATAAATTCCTTGTTTCTGACTCAGAGTCTGTTAACTTCTCAATGCCCTTATTAGAAATTTGATTTTGTTTTGTTGCATAAGATTTGAAGTATTATTTTATATCTGGGCTCTTTCACATATAATAAAAACTTCCTAAAATTCAACAATGTACCTAACAAATTTTTGAAAAATTTTAAAGATTTTCTAATTTAGAAACAGATGAAACATTTTTAACTTACACAGGTACTAGGCTCTAAATCACTGAAATGGAATTCTAGGATTCAGATGTAATTCACATCAAGAAATTGATGGTTGATTGTGATGTCTGTGGAATTTCCCCTATGTATCTTAGTCAAAAAATATTTTGTGGTCGGGAACGATGGCAAACACCTGTAATGCCAACACTTGAGAGAGGCAGAGGCAGGAGGAGTGTTGTGAATTTGAGACCAGCCTGGGCTACATAGTGAGTTCAAATCCAGCCTAAACTACATAACAAGACTGTGTCTCAAAAAAAATTTTTTTTGTTGTATTTGATTCCATTAGTAGACAGCCTATTTTCACACTCTTCAAAAATTTGTTTGCATAATATTCTTTGTGTTTTTTCCCTTTCTGCTTAATTCTTGTTTGCCCTTAATGTTTAGAATGAATATTTTGGAAATATATCCTTAACTCTGTGTGTGTGTGTGTGTGAGAGAGAGAGAGAGAGACAGAGACAGAGACAGAGACAGAGATAGAGACAGAGAGAGAGACAGCAAAAGAGAGAGAGAGTGGCAAAGTCAGACATGAAGATAAAGATGATACAAGAGTTGAAAAGAGAAAATAAATATTTAACAGAAATGTACTTCTGTGACATCTCAATGACCCTCTAACTCATACATATATTATGTATCAATTGTTTTCATAATTATACACAAAATATTATGCATTATTATAAGAGATCTGTGTGTGATTTTATGAATCATATATGGTGTCTCTGAAAAATGGAATGGGTATAGTTTTTGTTGGTTTTACTGTGCTTTCTCACTTATTAACCTATTTATTGTATGTGTTACAATGAATATTTCAATTTGCTCTCTAGGTCAATATCTGGGATTCTATACATCCCTAGATTTCTTTTAACAGTAGTGTTACTTCATTTGTTTATTGTCTTCTTGATGTTTGAATTTTTCCACATAGGCAAACTATATCTTCTTTGGGATCATGAATATGCATCATTGGTAAGTCTCTAAAATCAGTCTGGACCTCACTACATCAAAGTTTTTACTCTTCCTAAAAAAGACTTTTCATTTGTAATATGCTGAAAGAAAAACAGCAGCCCCATAATAAGACCTTCTCCTTAACACAGTGGATCCTGTGTTTCATTGTTTTCTAGAACTGAGGTTTTCAGTGAGAAACATGTGACTCTACCCTTTTTGTAGTTGATGGTGTATTACGTACTTCTCTTATTTGAGAAAAATTATGAGGATCTTAAGGAAAAAACTTTGACATTAAATAAGTATATGGCATTTTTCAAATTTTAGCAATGGCTTTGAAGCAAAATTGTCAAGTGAAATTTATCTCAGAGTTATCTGAGAAATGACACAATCAATTATAATATATATTTAATAGCCACAATTAATTTTCCAAAAAAACCCCAAAGTTATTTAACAGATTTTGAAAGTAAACTGGGCAAATAATTTGAGAAATGTGTAAAATTGTTAAATTAAATTTGAAATGTAGTGATTCAATAAACTAGTGAGGTCAAACAAGGCAACCTGTGTTATATATACTTAGAAAAAAACTAAAAATAGATTGGCAGTGATTTCTTTTGCAAATAAAGTGCATTTATTTCAGGCCACTCCCTCTTGTTCTATTTATGGAAAGGGCTGTGGGGACTGGGGTGCATAATATGGGTTTTCTTGCAATCCCTTCTAATAACCCCAAATGTAATTGTAAAATCCCATTTTCTGTCATTTGGAAACATTCTAAAACTATATAACTGACAAATTTATTCTCATTTTGAACCCACACAGTCTCGTGATGTGAATTGGTTTGCTTGCATTTTAATAATAAAAATGGGGCCATTTCTTTTAATTTGTGGGAAATCAAGGATAAGTACTGAGATGCACACTTTCCATTGTAATATTTCTGGGCTTAGACATTCTTCTATTCACGTTCATGAATTTTAAAGACATCTAATATGGATAGTAGAAAATTGAACAAAAAATAAATTTACCCTAACCCTAACGCATCCATATAGGCAGCGTATTATTTTAGTATAACAAATTCAGACAACAAATGAATTAAATCATTTCTTGGTTTTATTTCCACCACAAAAAGCATCTATCTAGGTCAAATTTCTTTATCATTGATCATCCTGTGCCTACTGATGAAGTCATTTCACCACTCAAAGATAAGGCTCACTGAACTCTAAGAACAAAGGAAATTCCCCCTTAGAACTTATAAATGAAAACTGAAATGGAAACATCGTCACCAGATTTGGATGCATACAAGGTTTATTTGAAGAACATAAGTGAAGTCACAGTGTTTCTACTTTTGGGTTTCACTGATGATTTCGACTTGCAAATCATGTCATTTCTGGTATTTCTTGCAATCTATGTTTTTACTCTGATAGGAAACCTGGGACTAGTTGTACTTGTTGCAGATGGGTGGCTTCAAAACCCATTGTACTATTTCCTGAGTGCTTTATCATTCTTGGATGCCTGCTACTCTACTGTTGTGACTCCAAAAATGTTGGTTAATTTACTGTCAGAAAATAAATCCATTTCACTTCATGGATGTGTAGCACAGGTGCTTCTCTTCTTTAGTTTTGGAAGCACAGAATCATTTCTCTTGGTGGCAGTGGCTTAGGGTCATTATGTAGCCATCTACAACCCACTTCTATGTTCATAAATATGTTACCGAGAGTTTATGTGCCACTGACCACTGTTTCCTATGTGGGTGGCATTTTACATGCCACTGTGCATACTGTGGCCACACTGTCTATTATGTTTGATATATTGTGTCAACTTGAAAAGTTTAGAAGTTTAACTGAGAGACTCAGCAGGGAACCAGGGTTCTTACTTTGTAAATGTCCTCATCCTGTGCAAGAGGAGAGCAAAGAGATTTTGTGAGTGTTACATCTTCACTGGGGAGTGGGGGTGGCCTACACACACTATAAGGGAGGAGAAGAGGCTTGTTTTCCCTCTTTCTTTGCTCTGACTGCTGCTTTGAAGTGTTATCCCAGTGTCATGACACCCTGCCTTGGAGCCAGCTGATTATGGACTGAAACCTCCACAAACAGTGAGCTAAATGAACCTTTCCTTCCTTCATTTTGGGTGTTGTGTGTTTTGTCCCAGCAGTGAGTGAAAAGTAACCAAGACACTGTCCTTCTGTAGATCCAACGAAATTAGTCACATTTTCTGTGACACCCCTGCTCTCCTCGCTATCTCTTGCTCTGATACACAAACCAACTTCTGGTCTCCTACTTGGTGGGCACCATTGAGGTTGTCACTATCCTAATTGTCCTGATTTCCTATGGCTTCATCCTGCTGGTCATTCTGAGAATGCATTCTGCTGAAGGAAGGTGAGAAGTTTCTCCACATGTGGCTCCCACCTAACCGTAGTCTCCACGTATCACGGGACAATCCTCTTCATGTATGTGAGACCAAGTTCCAGTTATGCCTTGAAGCACAACATGGTGGTGTCCATATTCTACACCATTGTTATCCCCATGCTGAACCACATCATCCACAGTTTGAGAAACAAGGATGTCAAACAAGCAATGCAATGACTCTTTGTAAGATACTGTTCTGTAAATGATGTACATGTTTAGAATCAAGGCAACCTAATGTTGAATCTATTTCTCTTGGTTCTGAAACAGAAAGGGGAAATATCCTCTTTTATTTAATAGTACTATATCTCCTCAAAATTTTCCAAATAAATTATTTATCTGTTCTCCAATACAACTTTTTTCTGACATAAATTATTTGTGTTACTCATGTGTGGGTCACTATATTCAAAGATATTCATACTAAATATTCTTTAATATCACTGTATAATTTTTAGCTGCATAACTTTCTTTGCCATGGATAGATAAATCTACACTTTGTTTTATGCAAAATCTTCAGCACTCATTTTAATTGTACTTGCTCACTCCAGTGTCCCTGTGAGGGATCTGACCACCACATACATCATTTTTCTCCCTTTACCCATACATGTGAAAATCCATCCTAGATTTTGTACATGCTTGCTGTGCAATTTTGTTCAGCAGCATGTAGTGTCACTCCATTATCAACATTTCCAGTCACAGAAATAGATTATGTCTGTGTTGCACTTGTCCCTAATAAATTTATAGTAGCCTATGATATTATGCATGATATACTTAAAATCTGGAAAAAATAATGAAAATTTAACTTACAAAATAAGCTAAAGTGAATTAGTTCAACCATCATAGAGAACAGTTTAGAGATATTTAAAAACAGAAATAAATCTACCGTAGGATCCAGCAGCACTACTGCTGGGGATAGATCTAGAAGAATTGAAATCAATCTACAGAAGATATTTCTAGTGTCATAGTCATTGTATCCTTATCCAACATAGTTAATTAAGAATAAAAATCCTTCATATTCAAGGTGATAAATATATGCAATTAAAACTCTTCACATTTTAAAACATAGAGGATTCTGTTATTTGGGATGAAACGGTTTATTATAAAAACATTATGCTAAATGTAATCAGTCAGGCACAGGAACTTTGAAGACCTCATTTATATAGGGGAACCAACAGAAGATGAACTCCTAGATATATGGATAGAAATAGTTGTCACCAATGTCTGAAGGGCTGGGCATTGCAAAAGGAAAAAGGAAAGGGAAGTTCATGATCAAAACATAAAAACTTTCTATCAGACAAGGGGAAAAGGACTGAGATCCACTGTACAGCAGGATGACTATAGTCAATGAAGTTAGACCTCTGCTTGCCATAGATGCTTGCTGAGTGAGTTCACTAGAAATATCCTACTTGAAAACTCAAGAAAAATTTTCTTTTAATAATTCCATTTGAAATATGAGATACCCTTTGAAATGAATAGCTTGTTTTCCTTCTTTGTAAGCTCTCACCATCTATTAGACAAGGAAAACACAGCAAGGCACACCCTGAAGTGTGCATTACTCATTCCTCCACGGATCACAAGCCAATCTAGTTGACATAACGAAGCATAACTATCACAATACCCACTCATATTTCAAGTCCTGCATGTTGACGATAACCTCGACAGCCCTCCAATTATGAAATATTGCTTTTGCTTTACTATTTTCTAATAAGATTCAGCTTCAGTGGAGTCCATTTGGCATTTCCCACTATAGTACAATTTAATCCACAGGTCAGGACACCAGCGTAAACATTCTTACTACTGAAGCTAAGGAGACATTTATTCCAATTGTGGAATCCAGACCTGGAAAACAACCACAGGGTATGTTTTAAAAATGTCAGGCTGACTGTGACCCTAAATTGGCATAAAGTGTCACTTGCTACCTAAATTCCACAAGGCTCCTCTCTGATATTGGACCACAGGGACATATTGGGTTCTTATCATTTCTGACATTTCAGAGATATTGTTCACTAATGTTTAGAAGATCTTAACAGTCACCATTCCTCAATCCATATTTTCAGTTATAACTTCATAGGTATTGTATCGGGTAATATGCTATGTACCCCCAAGTCCTCATATAATATTGATGGGGCTGAGTTATTGGTTTGTTATTGGTTTGTTGTCTGGCAATGTGAGTGCTGTGCCCGCCCAGGGGTGGAGCTGACATACAGTGTAAGGGAAGGCGGGTCTTCCTCTTGTTCGCTTCCTCTTCTGCCTCTCTCTCTCGCTAGCGTGTCTTGCTGCTGGTGGCTGCCATGAAAGGCAGACCTGCCATGCCACGCTATCTTGGAGCCAACTTAAATATGGACTAAAACTCCTGAGAAACTGTAAGAATAAACCTTTCCTTCCCTAATTTTGGGCGTCAGGTATTTTGTCTCGGCAACGAGCGAAAAGTAACCAAGACAGGTATTTTGACGGGAGGCTGGGAAAGTATCAACAATATACATTTTTGAAAGTATCAAGACCCTTCCTTTCCAGCACATGGCATCTCCTTCATTCATAGCCCTTTGCGTTTATGAACTGGATCTAGCATGGAGACATCATTCTTTATCTTCCAGGCTTGACACTGGTCCATTTGCTGTGGAGTTCTCATGTTTATACTGATCAAGAAGTGATTTCTTAGACTTTTAAGGATTTTCCTACCTGGGAAAGCCACGACCGTCTGGCCAACATGAAAGGTGCACACAGATTGGTTACTGATTGTTGCAGTCATGTAAATGCCCATTACAGCCACAGTGGTCACAGTGTCTTTGAAGATGGAGTTGTGACATTTGACCACCATTACTTATATGTTAATTGTTTTCACTGACCATATGTTTTCTACTATGTAGTGGGGGTGCTACTGTGAAGTCCTATGTAAAAGAATGACAAACAGTCAAGGAAGCTGGCTATGGGACATCTCAAAAATGAGTTTGTTACCATCACATTTAATAATGTCAAAATTTTTGGACACAGGATCTTGCTGTGTAATGCAGGCTGGCTTGGAACACACCGTGTAGCCTAGCCTGACTTTTACTCCCCATCTTTCTCCTGTCTTAATCTCTCAAGTACTAGGATTGTAGGTATATACCAGCACACTCACTGGCCTGAGTTAGTAGGCCTGAAAGACGAATCCGCTACACAAATTTCCAATCTCTCTATATTTTAAAGCAGTATTTCTATGGATTTTTTAAAATCAGGTAGACAATTCCAACTCATTCGGTATAGGTTTTCTCTTGGTTCAGGTTTCGCTGACAAGGCATCCTTTAAAACCTTCCTAATTTTTGGTTTCCATGTGAAGTTCAGAACCTCTGCTTCCTGGGCCCATATCAATATATTCACTTTGACCGAACATTAGGTTACTTTCACTCTCACACATTCTCTTAGTTTCAACTCTCACATATATGTTCTGAAGTTTTAATTGTAAGTTAGGAAACCAGGTAGCTTTTTCAGAGTATAGCACACTCTTACCTGAGTTATGTACTTTACATCTTCTCTAGAGCCTGTCATGGATGTGAGTTGAGGCACAAGACTCAAAACAAGGGGAAGCTGCAGTGCTGGGTCCTGAGGAAACTCTCACAGGGAGGCTTCCTTGCAGGAGGGTGTGACTGTGTTCAGCCACAGTCTGCAGGGATGGGCATAGACTTGGGGGCTGTGGGCTTCTCTTCAGTACTGGGATTTCCTGAGTGAGCCCAGTGGTGCAATCCAGGAGACAGTCCACTGCTAACTTCCCATTGTTGAGTGGTTGCCATCTGTGTATGCACTGCGTTGCCTTATTGTGCAAGGTGTGGTGCTTGGAATGAAAAACTGTCCTCCCATATTGTTCCATGTTTTCTGTTTTATTTTGCTGCAGCCAGATATGGTGCTCTCATTTACATTTCTTAGCTGCATTTATGTGCGCAGACAGTTGAGATTCCTGCAAATGGAGGAGTGCTTAATAAATGTTCCTAGTCCAAGTCATCCTCCACTGTTTCCCTTAGTGTACGATCTCAAGCATCAAGTGAGCATATTACAATGTAATTCAGAAAGCTGGGAAATGAGATAAAGAGCACTTATGTAATACACATGAAAAGAGAACAGGGATTGAAATTTTTATGCATAAATACAAAATGTACAAAAGTATGACAAAAGAAAAACAGTATCTTGTAATGATCTAATTTAATTTAACATAAAGACTTAGATAATGAGTAGCATGAGTTCAAAGAGTACTTTAGCAAGCATTATGAAGAAGTAGGGAATTTCTAAAACAGTAGAAATAAAAGGAGAAACAGAAATATTCTCATATTGGGAAAACCCATACATCTCCCATAAAATCAGTCCACAAAACACTAAAGAGGACAGGAAAAACTTAAATCAACAAGAAGATTGTTTCTATAAATATTAATATTACAAATGAACTTAAAAGCATTGCTAGCATATGCAACACTATGAAAAATTATGTTAACTAAAAAGAAGATATGATACAGAAAATAATGTAAAATGCCTTCTGTTTAGAAAGGAATAATTAAGTCAAGTACAGTGATCATTACAGAATGATTATTCACTGTAACTTATGCTGTCGTGTTACCAGACTATGTGTAAGTTTAGAAGATATCAAGGGAATTTAGCTGGTTTTGTTTCCAAGGAAAGGGACCTGGATTTTTGCCATCATTTCAATGGCACCCGTTTATTATCAGATCTGAAACTACTTTCTTTCAAGCTGTTTGTATACATATTTGCCATTTTGTATCAGTGACCAATGTATATTCATGCAATCATTTTTATAATATAACTTATTTGTCCAAATCCTTCTGTAAATTTACTTTAGATTTAAAAAAGGCAGCTGGATAATGTTTTATTCCAGAAGAAAGTTCATGTGTATTCTCTTTGAAGTGTCTCTGGACCTCAAGAGTATCTCAAGGACCTGATATAAGAAATCAAATGTCTACCACCTTGTCCAGCTTTGATTCAGTGAGCAACCCATTTCTGATAATATAGATGCCTTCTATTACTTGTGAAATATTTGCAAGCTACAGTTTTGAATTTGATTCTAAAAGTGTGTCAATATTTAATTATGGGTGAAGGGACTTACCTTCAGATTTCACTATTAATTAAATCCCATTGTATTCAGTGAATGTAGCAGAGAAAATAGGGAGATTTTTTTGTGAATATCAACCATTAGAAGAATGAATGAAAAGTCTTTTAATTTAATTCAAAAAAAGATAATAGAAAAGTGGAATACAATTAAATGATTATAAATCTTTGTAAATTATGTAATGGAGACAAAAATTACACTTGCACAGTTAGTGATTAGATGATATATTTTGAATTTTTCTTATGAAGAGATTTTAACTTATTTATCACTTAAAATAGGTTTTTAAATTTGATTGCTTTCAAATGAATTCACGTGTGTGGATGGGACTCTGTACTATTTCTAGGTGAGGTTTTTGAATTCAGCACATCGGAATGAGCCTGCCGTGTGGTGAATAGGAAACAGTGTAAGCAAGGACTCTGAGACCGGGGCTCGAACCGTGGCTTTGTTCCTAAATGTGTGAATTAGTCAGCTTCTATATCTCCCTGAGCAGTTTTCTCAACAATGAAAGGATGTTGACCAGGATATGTTAAAGTTGTTGTGCATATTCCACAAGATAATGTACACACAATTATTACCCTTGCTAGGATCATACTAATGTGGTAGCTATTATACAGAATTCTTTCTCTTTAGCTCAATGTCTGCAATATGGGAAATAGTGTTTTCTGATTTTGAGAAATGAGGAATGGATTTTTCTTTGCTTCTCCAGATTTTTCATGTTTTGTTAAAAAATTGCAAGATCTGTATTTTTGTCATTCTTGCTCCTGTCGTATTTGTGATATCTATCGTTTTTAGAAAAATAGTTTCAATAAATTCTATAAATTGGAGATATTAATTGAGAGTAGTTGTAGAAACTTCTAAATATTTGTATTTTGAAGAAATGGTTATGAACTTATTCAATATAATTATATATCAAAAGTATAACCTCAGATATTGCATGTGCATTCAGTGTAGGAATTGAGATTACTGCCATTATTATTGTTATAACATGAAAATACATAATACCTTAAAAAATTAAAAGCAGAGGCCCAAAGTGGAAAATTGCAATATCTTGATTCAAAAAAAAGTGAAATACAAACCTAAAACAAAAATAAAAATACCAAATTATACTTTTTGAAAAACTAAAACATCCAAATCAAGAAGACATTTTCCTTGTGTCTCTCACTGTCTGCTACATACTGATGGGATGAAATAGTTGTCAGAAGATAGGGCTTGATATATTTGTGTCAGACAGGCTGCCCTAATTGACAAACAGGAATGCAAATGTAATTCATCAGATTTTCTAGTTAATTAAGAATATTTGTTCAATGATTGCCACATTGGTCTCTCACTTAATCTGAGTCTGATAATGTAAGTATAGATGTTCTCTTCAGAAAATGAAGTGCAATATATATAACATTATTCTGTATAGGAAAACCAGGATGTGTATTCATTCTTTGAGAACTTTTTAAAAAGTGAATATGACAGTAAGGGAAGTACATTCATAAAGAATATTGAGAAGTCTGTAATATAATTGACAGGTTTCTTAATAAGATGCACTTTGTTAACAACTAAATAACATAATTTCTTCAGTTCATCTAAAGAGAGTAACAATGCCTTTATGTTGGACTTCTTTGCTACCTATTTCTCTCAATGATAGGAGTTTCTGTGCGCCTTTCCAACATATAAATCAGAGAACACCACTGGATGTACACTATATTCACCAGGCATTGCCTTTACAACCTGTAAATAACAGGAATAGCTCATTTGCTGCCGCAATTCTTTCTATCAAGTCAGGGTCCTTACTCAGGTCCTTGTCCTGTTTTTGTGCTAAATATATGAGGAATGCCCTTAGGTTTGTTTTTAGTGCACAGTATTTATGTCCAATAAACAAGACCTGGTAAGAAAGAATTTCATTTCTCTCTAGCTCACACCTCCTTCTGATTAATTTATTTTCTGTGTGGACATATTTTTCAGGATTCCTTTACATGAAGAGAAATCAAGTGTAGCTATTTGATTTCTTCTGATAGAACTCAGTTGCTTCCACAAGAGGTGATTTTCCTGTAATTTTCCAGAAATATTGCATCAGAATATAGCAAGCAAAACTGCATACCTTTCCAGAGCTAATTCATAAATGCACATTTGAAATTCAAAGTAATATTTTTGGTATTTCATTGTCTTATTTATTCAGGTCATTTGTGTACATTTTAATAACACATCTTTATTGGAAATAGCAAACATTTGCCAGCAAAGTCTGCACTCACTATTTCTTTAAAATTAAATCACACAATTTTCAGAAACAAGACATTGACTAGTTATTGTGAGTAAGATCCTATGTTATAAAAGTTCAGCCATTTAAAGCCATCAAATTTAGTTTTCCAGATCATAATGTTTTAGGAGAGTTTTTTGGAAGAAAAGAATAACTGCATTTCAAAATATGCCCACTTTTTTGTGGGGGTTACCAGGGATTGAACTCCTACATATTCTTGTATTAAAAAATCCAAAAAATTTCCTGCACTCAAGTGTTGTTTCTTTAGTTTCCCTCAGAAACACCAGGATTCCAATTTTGTTAGAGAAAAGCTTTAGTCAAACTTTTTCATTGGGACATCAGTATGCTGTTGCTTGAGTTTAAACAAAGCAAACAGTATTTTGGAAGTGAAAAGAGGAGAACAAGAAAATGGAATGATCTCATTTATACACATTATACACTAGTTCATATTGTTAACAAATGATGTACATTTTCTTTTCAATGAAATTCCAGGATCTCCTTTTATATAACAACATCACAAAACTGAAATGTTGGGGAAAATCAGTTTCCAATCATGTGTTGTCACCCAGATCAAAACAAAAAGTATAAAATTATCACATTATACAAAACTCAATTTAATACTATTTCATTTTGTACACCTCAGCCTTCCTGTTGAAATAATTCTTTTGTTTTCACTACATTAGGAAGCCACTCATATCCCTTAAAAGCTCTATTTTATTACTTTTAATTGTGAGTTTTGACTACAATTTCAATTCATTTTTATGCGGCTATAATATTCTGAAAGATAGATCTTGTGTATGCATACTTCAAAGTTGTATTTCCAAGGCATTAAAATGTACCTGAAACACCTGATTTATTTTTAAAAATTTAAGATGAGTAGTCAATGAGCTACATTTTTTCCTATAGAGTTAGATTGTACAATATGCCTTAGTTCACTTTTTTCCATTTATTTCTTCTCATTTTAATCTGTGCTTTTGTCCCTTTGTGACCACTCATTTACTAATCCACTACTCCTGTCCACACCCACTGCTCAACTTTTTAATCAAACTGCTCTGGAAGTTCCAGATGGGAAAATTTACACTTACTTTAGTAAACTTTTATTTTCCCTTCAAATATGAAGGAAAATCTTTTAGGATATAGTCTTGTAGATTGGTATTTTCTTTTTCTTTTCCTTGTTTTTATTAAAAATCAGAAATGTATTTCTCACAGTTTTTTTCGGGCTTGCAAATGTTCACCTTTTCATTGTGTGCTCACATGACAGAGAGAGAGAGAGAGAGAGAGAGAGAGAGACAGAGACAGAGACAGAGAAAGAGAAAGAGACAGAGACAAAGACAGAGACGGAGAGGGAAAAGGTACCTATTTTCTCCAGGGTTTTATGCACACCATTTTGAGTACTCCTACCATGTCAGAGGTACTGTACTTGGCTCTCAGCAAGGGCCCTGCCCAAGAACACTTCCTCCTTGTTCTACTGAGACAGAGGGAGAGGAGACTTTTTAGATGGGTGCTGAGCCCACGCAATCCTAATCCTGAGAAAAATACTGGAAATTATAACCACTGCCCCTGCTCAGCAGAGTAAGTAGTTTCCATTCCCCTCATGATATTTCTCTGTCCTTTAGCAATTCTGCAATCACAGGACCTGATGAAGTGTCTCTCATGGAGACGGATGATGGGAACCTGCCCCATATTGATCAACTGTTCATCCAGTACCTGCGTGAATTCCTTCTGCTACTTTACTTACTTTCTAGATATCAATGGGGCCTGGGTTTCACCTGGGTGCTGGCTCACCCAACATGCAATCCAGTGACTTTTTAGGGTTCATCTGTCTCCTCATAGAGCTGTGCACTTGTTGGTTTGCACAAATATCCTGGAATGCATGTTTTTTCCTATGACAGTAACATAATCTGTAAATAATTTAATGAGAAAAATAAAATAGAGATGGTAAAAAATAGGGAGGCAGCATTGCTGAAGGGGAAGGGAATCTCATGAATAGAAGTTTGCTGAGATCTAAGAGTTGAAGGGTGATTAAAAATGCTCAAGTGCATAGTGTGCATGCAGAAATTCCCCAACAAGAGTGTAATTATTATGTACCACAGTCATGTAAGAATAAAACCTATTTGAAATATTCTAGAAGAGGTTGTGTGTGCTGCTTGCCTCTGGTCTGGCATTTTCAATCCTCTATCATTTAAAATTGTACAAAATCAGCTTTCTGCAGGCAGCCAGCCTGGACAGAGAAAACCAGCAGATCCACCTCCGCCTGTTGGCTGCCAACAGTAGAAGGCGTGCTTCCTTGCTTTCTGCAGCCAGTAGGAACAGGGACACGCAGCCAGGTAAGCCTCATGCACCCCACCAGCAGGCCACCATTGGAGGGCCTTGCTTCCTTCGGGCATCCATCACCCACTGGGAGAATCAGACAAACACACCCCTGAGTGCCTGGCACCATAGCAGGAGTCCCAGCGTAGATACACAGGTTGAAAGAAGCAACCCCCGCCCACACACACCCCTGGCCATTGGGGAATCCCCAATGTAGCTGCATGGGTCTGCAGAAGTCTGCTCCACAACCTGCTACCTCCCTGTTATGGATTAAAAACTGGTGGTCAACTTAGCACCAGCTGAATTAATTCAGCTGGTGTTGAGTAAAGATGGCCCACTTGAAGAAAGTTACCAGCATAAATAGGGATGTGGAGAAGAAGAGCAAGGCATTGTGGGTTCTTTCAAGAGTTGCTGTTCGAGCCGATGGTTCTTCGGGAGGTGCTTGTCATGCTGGCTTCCCCAATATGGATTCGGCCATTATCATCGGAGGAGCTCGGGACCTCATCGGTGAGAGTGGCTGCGGTTCACGTTGCAGGAGCCCTGCTCCTCACATTGTGCATCGCTTCCTGGCTCTGGAGGGGAAGCTGTGTGCTGGAGAAGCTTGTCACGCTGGGCTTCCTAACCTGTACTCGACTGTTCTCATTGTTGGAGGAGCGCGGGACCTCGTTGCTGCTGAGGATGGCTTTGGTGCTCTTCAGGGCAGCCCCACTTCTTGTTTTGTGAGTGACTTCTCAGCTCCCGTGTAGAACCCTCAACCCACTGCACAGCTCCTTCACGCCGCTGGCATAGACTTTCTAGTCCCACCGCTGACCTTTGGCCTTCCTGGCACAGAACTGTAAATAGACTGGCATGAGTCCTTATTGTGGGCTCTTAGATTTCCAGTTGGATTTGTACGAGACATTGTCATGCATTTGGCTCTCTAGCTGAACTCTTGCAGGACATTGCTGTGGGATCCAGGCCCTCGGCTAAACATCTTGGGTCTTAGTGTTGTGGATAGATTTTCCTGCACTTTCTTGTGTTTAACTCTGGGTGACTATTACAAACAGTATTGCGAATCCTGTGTCCTTTATGCAGTTGTTCTCCCTGTAACCCCTGACTACAACACTCCTTGTAAAGCCAGGGTCAGAGTAACACAGGTGCCGGTCCCATTCCCCTACACTGTGGAAGGGCAGCCAATGAAGGAAGTGCCTAGAACCTACATCCAGTTTGTTGGGAGGAACCCAGGAGAATGTCAAGATGGAGCAAAAGGCAATCTCTGACCTCCAGCCCACACAGAACAAGTCTGGGAGACACAGTCATGGAAGAAAACAGAAGTCACATACCTGAAGCCTCTGAGATGATAGCAACTGAAATAAATGAACAACTTCATAAGATTGTAAATGTAATTAAATCAGAACTAATGTCTCAGGTAAAAGAAGAAATGAAAAATATAATGAAAGAATTGCTTAGCATGTCTAAAGAAAACATAGACAAAAAGAAGAGCACAGGAAAATGATGGAAACCTTGAATGAACAATATAGAAAGGAATTACAATGCATGAAACAGATTCAAAAAGATATCCAGGAAATATAAAAAGTCAATCAAAAGCTGACAAAACTGCTTGAAAGAGACTGAAGATAGACTTTCAGAACTTGAAGGCAGGATTGCAGCTGGTGATCATGAAAGATCTTTTAAAAATAACAAGGAACTAGGAAATAACAATTCAGTGGCTGCAAGATGATGCAAAGAGAAATAATTTAAGAGTGATAGGTATCGAAGAAGCAGAGGTCAACACAAATAAAATAAAAAGGCTATTTACAGAAGTAATACCAGAAAACTTCCCAAACATGGGAAAAGGATCCGGTAGACAGGTGAGACATATACAACTCCAACTAGCCATAATCAAAGTAAATCTACACCCAGACATATAATAATCAAGATCCAGAAATTCAGCACAAGAACAAAATATTAAAAACTATTAGAGAAAAGTTGTTTTTGGTACTGGGGGTCAAACTCAACCTCGCACCTGCCAGGTAGGCACTTACACCACAGAGCTGAATCCCTGGCCCTAGGTTTGCTTCTGTTCTTTCTTGTTTTGTTAGATTTTACTGTGTCTGATGGTATGGGCAACTATTTTGAAAACAATGGGATGTATTATGGTAATCATAGTTGATTTCCTATTATCTTATCCTGAAGTCCTATAATGCTTCCATTTTATTCTGTTTTGTTTTGTTTGATTTTATTATGTGTGATGGTATGAAGAGCTATTTTGAAGAGAATGAGACATTATAGTAATTATTGTCCATTTCCTGTTATCTGGTTTTGGAATCCTGTAATGTTTTCATTCTTCTGTTTTGACTGGTTTTAGTCTGTTTTCTATTATTTGATTTCTTTGTGTATGAGGGAATGAACAGTTATTCTGAAGAGAACAAGAGACATTATGGTAGCTATTGTTGATTTCCTATTGTCTTGTCTTGAAGTCCCATAATGTGTTCATTCATTTGTTTTGATTGGTTTTACACTATTTTGTTTTGTTTGATTGTATTGTGTGTGAAGGTATGGACAACCATTTCAACGAAAACAAGAGACATTATGGTAGCCACTGTTGATTTCCTGTTGTCTTGTTGCAAAGTCCTGTGTTGCTTGCGTTGTTCTGTTCTGATTTGCTTTGTTCTGTTTTGTTTCATTTTATTTTGTCTTGTTTTATTCTTTAAGATAAAAAAATTAAAAATAAATTAAAATAAAATTTTACAAAATAAATTTTCATGCATGCACTAGGTAAAATCTCTGAGAGTTTTATTTTTAGGGCTAGAAATCTTAGAATGATTGGGGAAGAATCCCCCCTTACAATGGTAATAATGTACACTTACATGTAGCATATAGGGGAAAATTATGTTACTGCTTTACATGAATTAATGACTATAACTTCTGTGGTAACATCACCAAGAAAATGTTGCATAATGTCCTTTTATCATAAATGAGAAAACAGTAAAAAATTTAAATGCAAGTATTTTGGTCAGTGCTCAATAACTTTTCCCAATGATGTCTGAATTTGAATGTAAATGGTGGATCTACAGTTGTCCTGTTTTAAAGCTTGTTATGAATGCAAAGATGAAGGAGTTGCTTGATATGTTTCATTCTAATTTTATTGCTCCACTTCTACAATATATCTTTAGTAAATATTAATGAACTTCACTAAGTCAATCATAGAAATAAGAAAAGAAAAGAAAAATACTAAAAGGCTTAGAATTGATGATTTCTAGTGAATTTGGTAAGTGATTCCAATCTTTCAGATATGTATCAAGAGTTTTTGGGTTTAAGTTATTAATAAGATGAGATAATAAAAGAAAAAATGAAAGGAAGACTAAAGCACGGTAGGAGCAAATAAACAGTAGGTTAGCATAAGAGCAGACTGCATGAGTTCAGTCTAAACTACACTGATGTAATGGAGGCCCCACATTTTAAAAGTGTACCAGATCTTGTGCAGAACCAAGCATGAAATTATCTATAAGAGAAAGCTCTGAAGCCTGAGCAATGGAAAGGACTTAAAGGATTGCAGAATTTGCATTTCCACAAAGAATGTAAAATGCCACAAAGAAATTACCTCTACCTTGTTTTTAAAAATCCTGTTCATTGATAATGTCATACAATTCTTGTGGACCACTCACAGGTTCACATTCATCCAAAAACTTAATTCCAAAGAAAAGACAATTCAAAGAGGAACACAGGGAACCCATGAAATATCTCACCTTGAGGAAGAATTTGAAAAAAAAATAATCATAGGAAGGATGCAGGAATCTCATCACCATGCAGACATATGATTAACACGAACACTGTGCAGATGAAGAGAGCAAAGGATCCTGAAAAAATGACCTTACATTTAATCTCTAAGTCTTCTTCTTAGCTCCCTACATCAAGCACATATGAGCATGGATAATAAAAACATTGATCAAATGCAGGCAATCATAACAGATTTATCTAGGGGTCTTCACCATGACATGAACAATTGTTATAGTGGAGACAGTAAACACCATGTAAGAATATGATGGAATTTTCAGAAGGTAGATGGAAAAAATAAAACTTGTCCAGGAAAATATAGAAAATGCACATTCATGCACACACAAATACACACACACTAACAAAATCAAATACGAAGACATATTTTCAGAAAGTAAGCAAAGAATTTCCATAAATAGAAAAAGGAAAGTGCAAATGTCAATGCTTAAAATCACTGTTGTTTTACTTGGCTGAAGACTCTTAATTTCTCCATGATTCTAATGACAGCATTTTTCACATCTTTGTTTCTGAGACTGTAGATGAGAGGATTCAGCATGGGGATCACAATAGTGTAAAGCACAGAAGCCACCTGATCCTTTCCCAAGGAGTAAGACTCCTTCGGTTTTAAATAAGTAAAGATCAGAGTGCTGTAATAGGTGGTGACTCCCAGGAGATGGGAGGCACAGGTGGAGAAGGCTTTTTTCTTTCCAGCAGTGGAATTAATTTTCAGAACAGTGAAGAGAATGGATACATAGGACCCAGATATGGTGATGAGGGACAGTATAAGTGTGAATCCACCTAAAATGAATATAATAATTTCAACTTCATAAGTGTAACTGCATGACAAAGTTAAAATTGGAGATATGTCACAGAAAAAGTGCTGGATGACATTAGAATTGCAAAAATGCAGTCTGCTTATACAAACCACACTAACAGTGGAATCCACAAAGCCAATAACATAGGAGCCAGTAAGCAGCACACTGCACAGTCTTGTGGACATAATGACTGGATAGAGCAGAGGGCTGCAGATAGCTAAATAGCGATCATAGGCCATGGAGGAGAGGAGAAAGCATTCAGTAGCACCGAAGACTATAAAAACGTACAGCTGAGTGAAGCAGCCCAGGAATGAGATGCTCTTGATGGAAGTCAGTAAGTTCTGTAAGGTTTTAGGGGTGATGACACTTGAGTAGCTGAGGTCAAGAAATGACAGGTGAGTGAGGAAAAAGTACATGGGGGTGTGAAGCTGGGGATCCAGGCGAATGATCAGTATCATCCCTGCGTTCCCCAGCACCGTGACCAGGTAGATGAGGAGGAAGAGCAGGAAGAGGACCAGCTGTGTCTCTTCAGAATCCGCCAGCCCCAGGAGGATGAAGTCAGGCACAGTGCTGGAGTTCCATCTGCCCATGGTGTCTTGGTGCACTTAACTATTGAATAATCGTATCTGATATTTAGCCTGAGTAAGGTAACATATATTTTCGAGTGTGGATGACAAAACATTTTAATAATTTAGTTTTATGTTTCTAGAGATTTTAAGGACTTAACTGAGCACAAATGAAAAATATAATTGCCATGTATAGATATGGATACAAATTCATGTTTGCTGCTAGTGTTTTAAAAGATTACAGCCCAGGTCAGAGGAATGAATGTGGTTAAACTGTAGATGTTTCTATTAGAAATAACATTCAAGCCATATGAAGATAGTTTACTTTAGACATTATCACACATTTGTATAAATTGTACAGAGCAGGGCACAGAGAAGAACATCTGAAATGAGAGCAGTTCCATGTTAACAGTGTGATTCTAACATGACATTTTGATTGCAAAGAACCTGCCTTAGAAATATTTATTCCTGACAATAATTTTTTTTTCAAACTAGATAAAAGATATGTAATAAAACACTTTCAAATCAGTTTTCATGTGCTGTTAACTGTCCCTTACATTTCAAAGCTCCTTGGCAGTAATTATCAATTAATTTCATTACTGGGCATTTAAGTGAGGCATACGAAGATTACATCTACATGTTATTCTTCCTAAAAATATTGAAAATTAAATTTAATTTGAAATGAATGTACATGAGGTTTTAAAGGCTGTTTCTCACATCCTCTTGCTGAGAGAGGAACCGTCCATCCCGTCCTCTCCTCCACTCAGAGGACCGCACAGAGCAGCAATGCTATCCCAGGAAATCAGCGCTCCTCTGAATGGAATCCGCAGAGCCGCCCCGGGAGTTCCCGGTCTGCTTTAGTTTGGACCAAGGAGGACGGGAGCGCGGAGGGCTCTGGAGGTAAAAGCCCCGGTGCGCCTGAGCGCAGGAAGATGCAGGGCTGAGACAGTGAGAGCCCCGCCCCCATCTCCTTCGCAACTGAATAAACTCTTTTCTTCCCACCAAAATGATGTTTTTGCCACTTCGTGTGGAATCAATGTGTAGTGTCTTCTTCTGACTTCATCGTTAACTATCAAATTTATTTTAGAAATATATTTTGACATTATGTACCTTTGCTGAAGTCTCTGATTCTTCCAACCTTTACTTGTAGTTTCACAAACCTTAACATTACCCAAAGTAAGGCCTGAATGATACACGTGTGCCAATATTCAGATAAAATTTTCATTATATTTTATGTGACCTATTCCCCTTGCAATCTGAAGAATGATACTGTGAGACAAAGTTGTTCACAAAAGAACTTTTCCAACTGTATTTCTAGAATCTTGTCAAGCTCAGACTAGTCTCCAAAAGGAAATACTAAAAACAAATAAGTAGATGAAAATCTCTGTGGTACATTTCTGTTACTTGTATTTTATTTTTATAATTTTGTGCATTTTTGGCCAGGTAAATTATGTTGAAGTCAACTCTTGATCAGATGAAAACTTCTTAGAAAATTTCATCTGAAAACAATCTAAGGGTGGAACTGTACATAGAAACAGGGCAGTCTGTGGCTTCCCCCTCCTGCTAATAATTCCAGGGGTCCTCATCTAAAAGTTGTTCAGATTAATGTAGTATTTGGTCATCCTCAGGGCATAATTTCCAGGGAAGTTTGCTTGGCTTAATTCCAAGGACAAAAGTTCAAGGAAAAATTCAGAAAATAGTTTTACATACATGGAAGACCAAAAACACTACCTTTTTTTTTTATAATTCTCAGAACTGTTGCTGAAATTTATTTATTTCCTCTTCACAAAGACACATAAGATACAGATTTGCAGAGACTAACATCTCTTAAAAGTGATCAGTCAGTAATTTTTGCCTGACATTTTGTAGAAGACATATCTACAGATATGCTAGTAATATTTCAATTACAATATAAAGGGAAGAATATAAAAATTTCACAAGGAAATATTTTATACTTCAAAATATGACTTGGCTATAGAAGTAAGTCATACTCATTAGAAAAAAACCTGAAAAAATAAAATTCAAAGAAAATCAAGAAAAGGTTCAATATTCTTTAATATCTTTTTACATGATAATTTCTTCCAAATATTTGCCTTTGTGCCAATAAAACTTATTTGGATGCATAATTCCAGGCTTACCTAGTTAGTTTAATAATGTGTATTAAATGCCATCCTTTTTCAAGAATTGAAATACCATTATCTCACATGACTATGGTAGGTTAAAATTTTATTAGCCAGTCCTTTCGTGTGTTATATATTCTATGTTCTTTCATAATTCATTTAACAAAGTGAATGTTCTCATCTTATAGATGGACATTTTAAGGCATCACTGAAATGAAGCAGAACCTCCATTCTAGTTTGTCTGTATCACTTACTCCATCTATATAGTTCATGTTGTTTAATGCAGTTTACTATTTTACTGGCTTTAATTTTGTTTTTATTTTGAAAAAGTGAACAGAAAGACACAATGAGCACTAAATCTAACATAAATTTTTGTGATGAATTCAGTAGGCATTTATGTTTATACATAATCAATTAAAATGTCTTAAAAAGAATAAGTAGAATATAAAACACAATAGTAAAGCTGATATGTTTCATTTAGCATTATTTATCTTAGATGAAGAGGCAAAGAGTGAATAAAAATATGCACAGCTTGAGTCTCAGTATAATTATTGTGAATTTTGCACTAATATCTGAACAAATATACATTAGAATCTCTTAGAAAAACATGTTCAAGTCTGAGAATTTCAGAAGGTGAAATGCTGTGGTGGGTAAAGGAGTATTTCTGTCAGGTATTATATTGCTAGTGGATTTGTTCAAATAAAATGCCTTTCATATGCATTTTGGAATGTACTGACAGGCAGCTGAGTTAGAGATTTAGAAGCCAATGTCACTCTATGTGCCTACTACAAAATGGTGCAGTTTAATCCAATGAAAGCCTAAGCATGAATTTCAGTACCAGTATCAGCTCAGTAAGGTGTGCGACTGAAGGATGCCTTGAAGTAGGTTTTCTTAGGCAAGATTTTCTATCACTGAAACACATTTGGGCCATGTGTTGAGTTAATTATGATGGCAGATAAATTCTTCTAACAACTGTTTACAACCACAGCCAAAGTGTAACCAGAGCTGTATAAGCCTCTTCAATTTAAACCATAATGAATTTTAACTCCTTGGTCATCACATTTCTTTTCAATTTAATTTTTTGGTAAGAAATACAGAGATAGATCTTATACAAACTAGAGTCTTCACATTTTAAATTATCTCTGTGCATATGCAAACTCTGTCCTGGATGATTCTTACAACATTTTTTCTCTTTCATTTGTAATTCATTAAGTAATTGAATTTTTTTCTTTGTTTTAGTTAAGTTTTGAATGACATGATCTACAAGCTTTTGAATTAAAGTTTGATATTTTGATTCATGCATATGAGTAGTAACCAGTTATGATTAATTAACATGTGCAACAACTTTTACCTTCATCATTTCTGTAGGGTGAATAGATTGGCACACTTCATGTGGATGACGTCAGGCACATTTGTGACATTACTTTTACCAGTGGTGACCTTTGCATTAATTGTTCAACAATAAAAGTTGGTGGTTAGCTTGACCAATATCAAAATTGTGTATTTGTATGAATGGTCCAGTATTATGGTATATGTTTCTGTGCTGGCGCAATTGATAAAATTTGCAGAACAGGATTAAATTGTCTCAAAGGTAACTCATACTTACTGTATAAATTAACATTTAATTCTGATATAATAAAAACTTAAACTATGTATTTTGAGTAGACTTGATAGTACTCCAAATTCTTTCCTTTATTAACATATTCAATCCATATGAAGATAACATACCGTGGTTACTATTATGTACATTTTTAAATCAGAAGTTACGTGAAATCAGAGCAAAGACACATTAAGAATGTGATTCTCTTAAGCTATTTTGACAGACCATGATTATAAAACTGATAAAGCATAGGTGATAATGAGTGATGAAAAAATGGGTGCAGAGTATCATACTGCCCTTTAGACCCCAATGCCATTGAATGTTAATAAGAATATATTTCACTTTGTAGACTTACGTGAGGTACACTGTAATTATAGAACACATGGTGTTACTCCAGAAGATATTGTGCAAAGTTAAAATGAATTTTTAAGCACTGGGTTATTTAATGAGAGGCTACTTCTCCAAATTTCTCTTACTCCGAGTCCAATGTGCACCACTCCTGCCCTATGTGCAGATGACAGGACAGGGAAATATTGCTGTGTCTGAAAATACATCCCACTGAGAAGCATTTGCAGATCCCCGCATCAGGAACCCAAGGTGTAATTTAATTTGGACAAGAGGGGAAGGGAGATGGGGGTGACCAGGACATAAATCCCTGCAACCCTGGTATAGGGAGACGAAGACATGAGGCATAACAGACCTCTTTATCTACTTTGCAACTATTCATAAACAGTTTTTTTAATCAAAATACACTTTCTCCCACTTTTGTGGGGAGTGGAGCATGGGAGTGAGGGGCAGTATGGACCTTTAACTCATACCATCTTTTCCTAACTTGACCATTAAAATGAAATTGCTTCAAAATGTTATATTTTCATTGTATGTACATGGCTTGGAGATTTTGATACCATCAACTCTATATTTTTGTTTCACAGATATTAACATTACTGAAGATAATGGCTAAATTTTATGTGACTACTAGTTTTTCTGATGAAATACCCATTTTCTTTGTATGATCTAATCAACTCCATTGTGATCAATGATACTTACTGTGAGACAAAGCTGCTGAAGATTGAACTTTCTCCAAGATTAGCTGGGTAGAAGCTGGTCAACCTCAAATAACTGAGAAATAAGATAGGAAAACGATATAAGAAACTGAATCTGAGATATATATAGATATAGATATATTTGTTTTTCATGATACAAATTATTTTTGTGTTTTAATGCATTCATGTTTTAGTGAGTTAAATTGTATCATGCTACAAATGTCTTTTTTTTTTAGCTCCTGATCAAATGGAAAATTCCTCAGGAAGTTTCACCACAGAAGAACAGGGAAAAGAACAGAGAATATGAGGTGGAGAGTGTAGCCTTCCCCTCCAGCCTGGGGATCTCAGGGCACCTCATGTAATGGGCATTCAGAATACTGCAGCATCCGATCATGCTCAGGGCACAATTTCCTAGGAAGACTACTTGGCCTGATTCCAAGGACAAAGGTCAAAGCCTCAGTAAACAAAAGACATTGCCTATTTCAGTAGAGGCCACACATGGAAAGATGAAATCACTTCATCTTCTCTTGGGATACTATAAACCGTTGCTGAATTTCATTTATTTATTTCTTCAGTTGACACCCAACTCCATTAATTGTTAAGAGTCTAACGTTTCTATTCATGTGATCAAGCAGGAATTTTTTGGGTTAGAATGATGGAGAAGACATTTCAAAAAATATACTTATTTAATGATGGCTTACAAAAGATGAAACAACAGAATGTTCACCAGAAAAAATTTTATACTGACAAGCATAATGTGACCATTGAAGAGAGAAATATTTACTAGAAAAAAGTGGACAATAACAAAATTCAATGAAGAAAAGGAATTCAAGACTTGTAATTTTTTTTTACACACTAGGAATTTTCCCAACTGTTTTCTTTTGTGACTATAAATCTTCTTTGGATGTGTACTTTTAGCTGTATATAAATACTATAGCAGTGTGTATTCAGTCTCATCCTAATATTATAACTGAAACATTAGAATCCAAAATGATGCATATTACATTAGTGTCTTCTTACCTAGCACCTCCGTGTGTTACTTATACTATGGTGCCTCAGCATTCACTGAGTGAACTGAGTATTCAGATCTGAAAAATGTAAATTTTGAGGTCCAGAGAAGTGGGAGAGAACCTCCACACAATTTGGCCAATGTCACTAGCTTCATTTACAAGCGACACATGTGGAAAGTGTTTTAATGGTTTTTGGTACTTGATTATGTTTTATTTTACAAAACTAAAATGATCTGAAATGAAAAATCAGTCCTCAATCTAACATAAATTTTGTAATGTATTCAGTGAATAGAAACTTAATTTGGTTATATATAATGAAGTCAAATGTTGTTTTGAAAAGAATTAAAAACAATTTAAAAAAACTTAAATATTTCATTGAGCATTATCTTTCCAAACTGAGCAAGCAAAGGTAGAATTGGAAAAAGTACACAGCAAGAATCAAGAAGCATACATATTGTGAATCTTGCATTAATCGTGAAAAACCTAGTGTGATGTCTTAGGCAAAAGTGTTCATGTGTGGAAATTTGAGAAGCAAATTTGTTATGGTGAATGAGAGCTAATTCTGTTAAGCAGCACACTGTTCATGAGCTTGTGGAAAGGCAATGCTCTTCATCTATTTATACTGAAATGAGCTAACCTTAAACCTAACCCTTAGCACAGCAGTCCTAACCTTAACCCTAAACCTAATCCTAAAAACTGAAAGCAGCGAGTTACCCCTAACCCCAACCCTGCCCCTACCCTACCCCTATCCTTAACCCTAACCCTAACCCTTACCATTAATCTGACTCTAACATTGAAGTTTAAGCCAAACAAGCTGTTGAAGGTAAATTTGTAAACCCGTATGACCTCAATAGCTATGAGGGTGCAACATGCCAGGAGGAAGATTTTATACTCAAGATTTTCTTATCATTGAAATACATGCAGACCATGCATAGATTTGCTTATAATGGCAGAAAGATTCTTATAATTACTGTTTCACAGTAGCAACAAAAATCAGACCAGGTAAGATAACTAAAAAGAACACTGCTCAACGTATTTGTTATTGAGAGGGAACGATTAATACCCATATGATTGGATCAATCTTGCATGTCTATATCTGTTAATGTAAGAAACCATTTTAAAGATAACGATGCGCAAATTGCAACCATTGTCAAGCTTCTATGTTCCGGTTTTGTAAACCTGCAATGTTGTGTATTTACTCTAGTTGTTTGCTTGTCTCTTTTGCTTGTTGTTTTCACTATATATGTCGGGTTTTTTTTGTTGTCGTTGTAAAAAAAAAAATCAGACCAATGATTTCTAACCACTTTCAGTATTAACATTGGTATAGTTAACTGATAGGTCATCACATTTAAATTCCCACATATCTTTACCTCTTCATTTTTCTCTTTTACTCTTTCCTCTTCCTCATCATAATATTCAGTACTTTTTTTTTCTTTAATCATTGACTGGCTAAAGAATCAAATATTTGCTTCTTTATTTCATTTTCTTTTTCTTTTTTTGTCTGTACCAGGGTTCGAAGTCACAACCTTGTGCCTACCAAGCAGGCACTTGAGCCAAACTCCTGATCCTGTTTTATTTGAGGCAGGGTCACACGGCCTTGCTCACGGTGTAGCCCAAGCCGGCCTCGAGCTCACAACACTCCACCTACCTCAGCCTCCTGAGTGCTGGGATTAAAGGTATGCACCACCACACCTGGCTTTTCATTTTTGAGTAACAATATTTATATAAATTTATCAGGTAGATTGGGATAATTTGATAAATACATATGGATAGTTATTAAATTATCTGCAACAGCATATACATCAAAATACATCTTTATCATTCCTTTGAAGTGAATAACTTGCCAATCTTTTTCCTTTTTTGATAAATGACATGTAATATTCAAAAAAATTATAGTATTCAATTGCAATATTATTACATTTTATTACCCCAAATTTACTAGGTTGAATTTATTTCTGTCTCTAGTATCTAGTACTACTAGCTGTCTTTGATAAATTTTGTGTGCTTCTCAGTGCTAAATTACAATTCTGTTTACTTTGAGGTTGTTGCTTTTTCATTTATGTATTTTGGTTCACTTTCTACTAATCTTTCATATTGCATCAGTAAAGTGGGTTTTCCATTTTTATGGCTAAATATAATATGAATTTCTGAATTATTTTTAAAATACATATTAGATAACAGTTTTTTATCTCTGAAATAGTAATTTCATGTTCTATTCTGGCCTATTCCACTTCTCGTCATATCTCATTTTTATTCTGTGTCATTAATTCAGCACATCCACTCTGACATTTAATTCTGATATTACTACTTATGATTCATCTTAACTTTTGTTGAGACTTTCAGTTGAATTTTTAATAAGACTATTTGTGCACTGGCTTCTAGAAATTCTTAGTTTTTTCCCCAAAATCTCTTTTTTTATTGAAGAAGTATATGATATTGTGTCCCACGATTTCCTCTTGGAATCACTGAGTTCTCTATTGTATCTTATTTGGTCTCATTAAATATTAAAGTATTTGATTAATTCAGCTCCTTATTTGTATCATCTTTGATATCATTGATCATTTTCATTATCATGTTTTAAAATTCTTTGAAATTTCTTCCACTGCAATGTCAGTAAGATCAATTTTTAGAGAATCGCAAATATTGGAAAGCAATTCTCCTTGCTTTCTCATGAATCTATTGTCTGTGTGTGTGTGTGTGTGTGTGCTCACATGCTTGAAGTTTGTGGTTGGAGAGTTTAAGATCTATTTTGCGTAGATCTTTTGAGTTTTAGGTTGTCTGGTGCCGCGGTCCAGCCAGGCTAGGTCCACAGAGTCCCCGAAGGTGGGCTGAGCGTCGGCGCGTGGAGAACAGACACACAAACAGCTCAAAGACTGCTTGAATCTGCTTCGTTTATTGCTTCTACTACTACGACTACCATTACTATTACTACTTTTGCAAGCTCTAACAGAATAATATATACTCTCTTTCTTGGCCAGGGT